>DVVJ01001729.1:0-10793 GCA_018234505.1 Junonia neildi neildi
GCGATGGCCGCCACAGCACGGAAAACGGAGAGGCTACGGGATCGCTTTCGCAGCACGTCCGCGGTCTCTCCCGTGCGCTGCTCCGCTCGTGATTTGGAGCCCTTCTCAGGATTGATGATGTAAGAAAAGTGTACACTCCTATAATAAATTTTCCCAGAAAATCCTAAAACGAAAATGGTCAAATTATCTACAATTTTGCCATACAATATTTTTTCATAGGACCCGTAGTTTAGTCGGAATTCAAGATTAACCGTTTTTTAGTCTTAAACCCCCACCCCTCTCACTTCCCGCACTCAAGTCCCCCGTAATTTATTTTTCCTTTTATATTTGTTATATTATCTACCAATTGGGGCGGGTTGCATTCTACTATAATTTTCTTTCCCATTTGGGCATTTTTAAAGGGATCTGCACTGGTCTAAATTAGAAAATTTAGTTAACGTGTGTAAGTTTTAAATGCCAGTATTTTTATTTACTTATAATTTTGACTTATATTGCAGTTTAATAAAATGTTGACATAGCGAGGTGTGGTAGCATTGATATTGGGTTATTAAAAATATTAGTATTACTTACACCATGCTTGGGATAAACTTAAAAGGAAAAAATAAAATGATAAATAGGCTTATATCATGGTCAAGGAATATTTTCTGAATATTAAACAAGCACCTATATCAAGTTTTTATCGAATAATTACAAATAAAAAAAAAACAATTTTTATTGCTAGCTATGAAATGTTAATTATTATCTATTTAAAAAATCATAAAAAAATTACGTTACTAACTCGCAAAAACTAATTTTGTGTAAGACGACTAGCAAAGACTAATTTTGATAAAACGAGTTACATCATTCTTAATAGTACTTAATCGGAGTAAGCAAACAAGGGTATTAGGTGTGCGGTGAAAAGAACAAATGTTTTTTATGATTTTAATTCAGATAACACAAATATAAAAAATAGAAAATTGTCATTTTTACTGTAGGGAGTGAGTAAAGCAAACGTGGCAATTCTTTAAATGTAAAGTAGCAACATGTTATTAAATTGTTCTCAAATGAAATTTAATATATAAAATTAACCTGTTATCAAATAAAATTATTACGCTTTTTTCATATTTAAACAATTTCATTTGATATCTAAATCTAAAACTTAAATTTGACTCTTATAAGATAGAGTTTGAAGAATGGAAACCGTATAATTTACGCGTATGTTATAAAGAGAGAAATTAATTTCATCAAACGTTTAATTAATCGTTAACCGAAGCGAACCTTGACGTTATGTGTATTCGTATTATGATTTAAAAAGATATTATCTTTTATCTCCGCGAGACAAGTGACAGCTTACGTCACATTACGCGTCACTGACCAAGATTCGCAACTTTTCTCCATAGAAGATAAGATTCGCTCGGCAAATATTGATACAGCTTGATAAGGGACAGATCGTTATACTTTACACTTTCCAGTGATAAATTTTGCCTATTATCACACACTACATGATAAAAAATTATAAATAATAATTGTACTCGTATTTATTTAGCCTTGAAAATGTGTTATCATATTGAAAATCTGATTACTCGTGTATTACATAATACAGATAACGGTGAAGGAAATCGATTTGATTAGTAAATTAAAACAATCAAGTTTGACAAGTTCAACGGCCAGGCGAGACGTGAACAAGGGCTTGCATAATAGGTTTGTTTTCTAAACCATGCCAACGATTGCTGTTTTATGGTATGGTTTCATTACGCCCATGCCTCATTTGTGCGTGCTTTCTGTTTGCTCTGGACTGTGCTATCCGTGGTCTATTTTCGACACGTTATTAGGATCGAGAATAAACTATGCTGCTGCATTGCGTTTAAGTGATTACTTCACTTGTGCATGATCTGATTCTTGCGTGTTTTCGTTTACAAATGTAATAGGAGAACGATATTCTTATTAGAATTATTCATATCTTACATTTCTAGAAATGTGAACCTATATTTTTGAATCACCGATGAAATTACCATATTATGTGCAAATAAAATAAATTATTTTAAATTGATGTAAATGTGACAATTCAGAAATATGACACTATTGTAACGTGAGATATAAATCCTTAAAGATTTGCACGCTCTCACATTCAACGACCTTCATACTATTACTACGTGTGAGTCCCCATCTGCGTAAGAATATGATACGGCACAACTTTTCAAGGATACTTTTACCCCGGAAAGAACTTAAAATTGATACATGCAATGATTTTACAAACGAAAAAGCATTATATTTACTTTATAGAGCACAAATTATTTTTGTTGGACCAGAGAATCTGACAAAAAGAAGCAAGAAAATCGAATATGTAATATGTACTTACATTCGATTTTCTTTCATAAATATATTATTTATTTTGGTTTTTATATCATTTATTTGTAAAATAAAATTCTACGCCACCACAGGATACGAACGGCATTATGAGGTTGTAAATGTACAGTTTTATACTTAGCATTTAAAGTGACATGAGTCTTAAGTTACATTTACAATAAGAAAACGAACACAGGCACAACGCAGTCCTAAATCTACAGACACCGAGGAGATAATCCTTCAAACGCAATCTCGGGCCGTCCCTTGTGACTGGGATCCAATTATCAGCATTTCAAACTCGCGACAACCACAAAACAACACACAAGATTAGGTTTACGAGTTTATAAATTTAACATTTACATTATCGTTCCATCCGTCAATTTTAATTGCCTACGGTTATTTGGAATTTGTATTTTATGTGTTTTTTTTTAATAGCAGTATTAAATTATCAGTTTGTTGTATGTATTAAAGGAAAGCTATTATTTCATAACAAATATAATAATGTTGAAATAACTATTGTATACGAAAAAATATAACAATACCTAAAATTTAAGATAGAGCTTCATAAATTTTTTAAATTGCAAAAATATTTATTTCTTTCTCATACTTAATTATAATTTCAGTAATAAATAATATCAAAATATTACTAACCTGTTCGTAAGCTATCCTGGATACTCTGTTCCACCTCACCAACGAGCTCCACTCTGGGCATATTCATTGGTAGGTGTTTCGCTTTGCACGGTAAAACCACTATTTGAAATAGTAGTAGTTTAAATATTGAACGCCGCACATCCATTTTTTTGAGTGGTCGGCAGTCACTAGCACGCATGTTTTGCACCAATGCTGCCTCTATTCTTCGATACTCGCTACGGAGTTGTCATGCTATCGACTTAACGTCTTCGTAATATTTAAAACGTCGGTGTCTTATAAACATAAGATTGATTTTTTGTGCTTATAATTCGATGTCGATATTGTAGGCTCCCTGCATGGGTGCAATCTCATAATGGACCTGCAAAGAAGAAATCAAACATTACTAATGTTACCTGTCAAATACGTATGTAATAGAGAATATTGCATCCACCAATCTTCACGAATTGCACTTATAAGACACACAAGTATGTTTTCGATTTTACCTAAAATATTTGTCATTGCACTTTACGTAGTTCAATTATTACACTAAAACAAAACACACTAAAACAGTCACTTAATATTAAAATTTTAACTTTAACTATTTAATTATAAAGTTTGATAAATGCTCATACAAAAATAAATTATGTGAGTTTTTATTAAAAATATATGTAAATTAAAATAATTTTGGTTTCTAAGTATATTATTTTATTCAAATCAGTGCGAATATCACCGAGCTCGGCAAAATACACGTGATGAGATATTAGCGCAGCGCTACAGCCGCCCGCCGAGTCAAGGTGCTATCTCTAAAGTGGTACCATGGTGTTACATAATTTTTAGTTATTAAGCAGATAATTTTATCTTCCATTTACGCCTACCATGTAAACCTATATAATTACATATTCCGTTGTACTTTAACGACGAGAATCTAGTTATTCTATGGAAAGGTAATTAAGCATTTATTTGTAATTAAGTAAATGTTTTTAAGTTTTTACAGCAAATAATTATTACATATATCATTATATTTTTGAAAAAGGTTCTGTAATTTTTACGTAACAGAACAGATAAAGACAAAGAACCAATAAAGAAATCGCGCAGCTATGACATTAATTTATAACATCAACGTACAAAAATCGGTGGCTCTTTTATGTCTTTAGAAGGTAAAGATTTCGATTGTCGATCACCAAAATGGGTTTGATTGACAGACATGCATGTTTTACCATAAACAAACGTTTACAAAAGTCGTAATTTATGGCTAAAGGTTAAAGAATTTTTTCATTATGATGGGTATGTTTTAAAAGTCGCATTATGGGAATTTGCGAAACCTTAAAAAAAGAACTGCAAGATATATTATTAACATCTGTGGCAATCGTTAAAAACAAGGTAAAATAATAACCGCATCGATTACGTAGACACTTTATCTGTTATACAGTGGAGTTGTGAGTGTACCTATTCTAGGAATAAAAAGGTATGAAAGGGCTAAAGGTTGGAAGTCGGACCCACGTGCCGTCGATAAGGCCGGCGCCAGGCAACGTGGCTCCTCGGTAATATCGTTTGTTTTTGTTTGTTTTTCTGTGAAGAAGAGCACACGCACGGCGCCACGACAGATTATTAAATTTAGAGTTTGTAAAGAGATTTTATGACTGTCTTTGTAATTTAGAGTGGTCACGGTGAATTTTTTTACATCTTTATCTTTCTTTAAAACGTGCACTGCAGATATACTTTGAATTAGTAAATGTAATTTATACTATCAGTAGGTATAATTTAATATCACAGTGTGCTTTTCATTGAAATTTTTGTAATGAAAAACCCTTCAACAAAACAAAAAACAGCATATTCATTCGCACATACATTCGTACGGTATTTTTTTAAACTTTACCAGTTAAACAGAAGATTATATTCAGTATATTTCCTTTATTTTACTCTGTGTCTTAAACAAATAAAAGTTAAAATATATGTAGTTAAATTCAGTTAGAATACAGGTACATAGAAATACATACAGAGCTTATATTTCTAATTATTTTGTTTATAAGACAATTACTTAACACTTAGATTTCATCTGTGTAAGTAGTGCTATGTTTACACACTGTTGCTACTTACCAACAGCGGACACGTTCGATAAACATAATATATATGTAGGTGCAAGTGGATATATTGTATGTATTGTATTTTTCATCGCACTTGTGTAAATCCTAGCATCGATAACACAATTTAATCTTTAAGAATCAGACATCAGTCTTCTATCTTATAATGTGTTACACATTACAACTGTATTTCTTTACTTTACTTTATAACATACTATTCATATGTGGGTTAAATAAGATGATATTTGTAGTAACAACCATTATTTATGTTTTAATACAATGTAATATTCGGATAACTGTTGATATTGCTCTAAAAAACTGATATAACTATTTGGGTGATACGACTCTACCATCTAACAAACTCAAAATGATGGTCTGAAGCAGTAATACAATAACATACAACTTACAATGACAATCAGTAACAAGTAAAATAAAACTGTAAACACATCAATGATATATCATCAATCATACGATCATTATTTTCTGTACAAAAAACTGCACAATTTTTGTAGCACAAATTTTAATAACGCTTCATTATAACGTCTCATTTCATGTGATATATCTTAATCTTTACAACTCTCTGATTTCCCGGTATCACGTAGTATCATGTTATCAGAAACAAAGATATCAGTGTATGTACAACACTTAATCTTAGTGCTGACCCGATTTGTGTCTAGACTAATAATGACGTACGTCCTAGAGTCAAACTCTTCCCACCGGTCTTCGTTAAACATAAGATAAGGGAGATTTAGAGCAGAGCGTTCATTGAGGCCATAATTTTGGAAAGGTCATCTATTAAAACTGGCTGCTCTAGCTGTTTAAATTATTATTAGATAATCTCACGGAGTTAAATAATGTTCTACGGTTTTCCATTTTTGTTTTTTTTTTTTAATTTTGTTTTACGGCGCAATAATATTTGTAATTTGCACTCACTCGACGAAAAATTCAATCTAAATCTGTGAAATAATTAAAATTGCTTTTAAATGTCATTTTATACATTAATTGTGAAGTTTTTTTGTTATATCAGAATATTGCGTAAATTGAAATACCACTTGAATGAGAATCATACTTTATATTTATATTCAGTCAGATTCAATTACATACATATTCCGTGACAATAATAATAAAAACATAATTTACATATAACTTTACGCAATGTTTTATGCGTAAGATATGACATAAAATTTGCTTGTTTATATTCTTAGGATTAATGTGATTACAGTACAATATTGATACAACTTCTTTTATTTTTTTATCTCAATATACTGAGCGATGACTGACAGAGACATATTTGCTGTAGAATCTACTTATCTTTTGTTAAAAAAATATAATGCTTTTTCCATCAAAGTCAATTTCTGCAAACTTTATTTATTATTTTGAGCGTATTTTGAGGCCTTTTAGAAAACTCAACGAGCAACAGAAGAAAAAGAAAAGAGATAATAAAGGTTTGGCGCCACTGGATGTCGTATGGGCGTCAACGTCGCGTCAAGCCGAGTCTCACGATCATCGACGGATTTGGAGTCAACTTGTACCCATATGGTGTATGCCGCTTTTTCTCCGACTCCTTTCTCAAGCATATATAATAATACGCATAATAATAAAACAATAAAGACAGTAAAACAGCATTTAATCTTCCATAATAAGAAACAGCAAATTATGTCCCATTACAGACAATGTAAAAAATTCCGTGTGCTGTATAAAATTATTTTATTGTAAGTTTAACGGGGTTCTGTTTTTACGGGGTTTACTGCACGTTAATTTTTTTATATGCTTGGGCTTTTAATTCATGTGTTGCCCTACCGGTGCTTTTATAGTATAATGCATTATATTGCTTAAATGTTTACCTAATTAAGACAATTTTTATGCTCAATAACCGTGTTTACCTAAATATAGATATATTTTTAATTTTTCTTCTCTATAACCTACCTACCCTACTAACTACAAACCTAACTTATTTTACCTAACCTAATTAATTTATATTTTCAATCATTTTTTTAAATATATGAATATTAGGCAAATAAGTTTAGATATCTATTAGAAAACGAAATAAAAGGAATTCAATTATCTCTAAATAGGCTAAGATTTTACATAAATAAAGGAACTAAAAACAAAATTTTAGATAGAATAATTTAAACAAAATTTTAGAACAATATAACAAATCTAATTAGTATAAACAAGAAATCATAATACGTTTGTACACAGCGGGAAAATTTACGTCGGTGAAATCATAAAGTCGCCGCATGCTATAGTTAGAGCAAGGCCTTAGGAGCCGGGGGCATCCGTCATCGTCTCGCACCCGTCTTTGTCTGCAGTCATTACGGACTGGTAGCGCCGGTTGAACCCGACTCGAATTATTACCCTTTGTATACGGCATTCGCTTTAGAAATAGAACAAACACTGACGTCGTAAACCCTTTAGTAAATATACTGCAAATCATTATTGAACTGTACAAAAGAGCTCTTTCATACATCAATCTGTATTATAAACAATTTAATACATATTATTATAGACTGCTTCTAATTATTATTAAAAACTTAATCTGAATTAAAATTTATAAAATTTTAAATAAGCTTACTTATTAAAAAAAATAGAAAAAGTGAGGTCAATAAAAAAAACTTTTAGTAATTATATTATTCAGGCACCGTAAAACGTAATTAAATAAACATATTCAAGAACAAATGAAGTTGTAACATGACTCGGAAGCCGAGTAACTTTTAGTACATTAAACTAACCGGTTTAACTTCTTTTAACTGGTTATTGTCTAGTTCCATGATCCTTTCGTTTTGAATAATATATTTACAAAAAAAGTGCATCATTTGAACGTCTGTATATCTGTCATAGTTATATGTTGTTTTTTTTTGTATTGAAATTTAGATTATTATTTGTAAATCATTAGAAATATAAATTTATTGTAGGAATAAAAAGTAAGACGATAAATAACGATAGTTGCCGTGTTAAGGATTATTGTTATGGGTTCAACAGAGTTCAACAACCGTGGATATATTTAACAATGACTATTTGCGCGAATAAGGATCTTTTATCAATTAAAGTTACATTGTATTTGAGTGCAAAACGGAATTAGAATTATGTCGCAATTCAAGAACTTTAACCCAAATTAATTAAATATACCTGGTATACATATTATAATACAACATACCTACTTTCGACAAAATCAAGGTATTTATCAAATGTTTATTAATGAGATTATAATTGCAAGCAATTACGCATATTAAGCGTAAAAAGATGTTCTGAAATTAATTAATAACTTTTTTAAAAATAATTTATTTCTATATGCTGTATGGTTATCACTGACACTGATTTGTTGGTAAAATGATTCTAGTCTCAATGATTACTGATTAGTGGCCTGTTCTCAGCATTGCGGAGGTCAGATGGCAATTGTTCTGTGCAAAAATAATAATAAATAGGTAGACCATGTAAAAATCCAGAAAGAATGCTATCGGAAAGAAGGTAGAGTTTGGTTATTTTCAAAATCCGACAAATTTTTAATGCTGAGAAGATTTTTAATACAGAGCCCCACCCGTATTTGTTCCCTTTTTTAAGGCTTAGGAATAACATAAATTGCAAAAAAAATAACGAATGGTCTATTTATAAAAATATTCACATATTTTAATCGAACTCTATATACTAGCACAATCAAATATCCCGTAGTTATATATCCCAAATATCCACGATTAATTTGAAATGGCTCGCAGACGGAACCTATTAATAAAGCTAAGTATCAAATAAAAGCTTACATATTTTAATATCGACACGAGTCCGTTATATTTATGCATGTTTTATTACATGTTATTTGAATAACTTAATATATCAAATTCGTGTTCTTGTCCGATTAACTTACACTGGTAACATACAAAATGGGAAAAAATGAATGAGTGACATGAATCTATTAAAAACTGCTTATGCAAAATTATGGCACTGTGACACGTCACAAGGATCAATGAAACCCAAGTCGTGCATGTATAATTTTGATGACACTTCGTATGTAGTTTCCACCGTCAACTATTGATTTCGCGGAATAGCGATTTAAGATCGCATGCCAATGTTGTCATAGATACATACATGCGAAACATTTCGTTTGTGTAGGACGATTTATTGGAATAGGTGTATACGATTGACACATGTTTGTCGTGTAACGATACATTGATGTGTTCAAGAATAATTTAACAGTCTAATTTTCATTGAATCGTAAATGTTTTAGATACATTTTCTGGCATCGGACTTAGTACGTTAGTAAAGATATTATAGTGAAGATATGAAATTGATGAATTTAGATAATTTTAAACTTATAGGACAGATATATTGTACCTAAGTTGAGTAACTATATATTATTGTATAGTAATCACCCGACAGATTATGAAGAACGTCTGTATATCTGCATATTGATAGCTAATATCTTGGGTCAACGGTCAATATACATTAAAATATAAGCACTTTTTATACCTGGCATATACCTACAATAATTATTAGAAAAATATATTCTGTTAAATTCATTTCATACAGAAGGCTTTGTCGAAATTTTACTTATAAATAATTATTGCGAATATTGTAAATTAATATCACGAGACAAAAGTCCTCACCGGACCCGTCCCTGGTGAGTATATAGGCCATAAGAAGTTTTATATAAATTGACAGTTGCCTACAGCTTAACTCATTATTTTTAGCATACACACGTATTTATTCTTCACTAAATATTATGTTCCAGGAACATCAAGATAAGCCGCTTTGGTAAATATCGTTTATATAATAACAGCATGCATTTTTAGGGTTCCGTAGTCAAAACGGAACCCCTATAGTTTCGCCATGTCCGTCTGTCTGTCTGTCTGTCTGTCCGCGGCTTTGCTCCGAGGTCCTTAATACTAGAAGGCTGAAATTCGGCATGAGTATACATATGAATCACGCCGATAAAGTCGTACAATAATATCTTGAAAAATATTTTTTGTTGGGGTGTCGCCTATATGTAAAGTGAGAACAAAATTTTTTTTCTCATTTTCCCATAGTGAGGGGTATCGTTGGATGGGTCGTTTAAAAACAATATGGGTTTGGGTAAATCATTTTTCCGAACAAGGAACAGTTTCCGAAGTATTAAGCTTCAAAGTGTTAAATTTTCTTAGAGTCAAGTGTCCCCCCCTCTACCCACTAAACTATTGCTTCGCGTACCGCTATAGAGTACCGGAGGCCCAATTCCCCGCCCCTTCCCTATTAATTCCCCATCCATTCGTCCTCCATTCCCCCTAAAAGACCGGTAACGCATTTTGGTGTTGCAAGTGTCCATGGGCGACAGCAGTCACTATCCATCAGGTGATCTCTCCCATCTCTCCCACGGTAAAACTCATTGTACACCCTTTGTACCCCCCTACCATCCTAATTCTTTCCTTTACCAAAGGTTTCCTGGAAGAGATCGCTGGCTTAGCGATAAGGGCCGCCTCTTGTACATTAATGACTTTTGTAAATTTCATTTGTATGTGTTACATCGGTGTACTATAAAGGATATTCTATTCTATTCTATTTACTGCAAATAATATTTAATATAGAGCCGAGATGGCCTAGTGGTGCGAACACGTGGATCGGTGGATTTTCAAGTGCTAAAGGATCATGGCAAGAATTTGCCTAAATGATTTTGAAGGCGTCTAAGATTGTGGCATATACTAAACTCAATTAATCATTTTTTTCATTATTTTAATGATTTTGGTATAATCAGTGAAAGCCACAATTTTTTTTATTAAATAATTAAAATCT
>DVVJ01001730.1:0-10792 GCA_018234505.1 Junonia neildi neildi
TCGTTTGTCATGTTACTTTATGCTAAAGGCAAAACAACGATGATAGCGTTTATACTTTTCTAGATATCGAGGTATTCCACATTAGCTTAAGTATCCCAAATATGCTGACTTTCCTCTATCTATTACATTTAAAAATATTTACAAATGTCATTAATAAATTAATAGTTAAAGTAGTTAATAACTATATCTAATAATTATCTTATATTTTTATTGCACTTAAACTCAATAATTATCTACTTCAATTTTTATGTTTAACGACTAAGTAGATATCTATTTCTGAACGGCATACTTATGAACCGAGTAGAGATTTTGTTTACTCTGTGTATTCTTCATATGTCAAAATAAAGACAAGGAAGAGAAGTGGAGATTACGATTAATTTTATAGTTATATGATTGTTGTGCCCCAAATAAATTGTTTCATGTGAAAGTTGTATTTCATAAAACAGCCCCCAAAACAATTTACATGGTTACTTTCGACTTTCTTAGTCACGATGTGGGAATCACCATACTTGACTTGTTTGGTTCTGTATATATTTTCGTTTCAAATTATCGCAACTAACTCTCGCACTTCGAATATTTGGAAATTGGATGTCGAAGAAGGGCAAATTGTTGATGGCAATACATTATCCCAGGTCAGTACGTTTCATTACGTACTTATTATATGATTTATATAATCAGTAGCGCGGATATTATTCGCATACATATTGTCGCCGATCTGTTTAACATTTCTATTAAATAATCTTGTTAGCCTTGAATAGAAGGAGTTTCTTGTGGAATAATTACAATACTTTATAAAGTCAACTGTAATCTGAACTATAGAAATATAATATTTTCACTTTCTAATAACAAGTAATAAAGATATTTTTGAATAATTTTTATGTATTATTTTCAGTATGGTATTGATATTTTTCTTTTATTTTTAGGATGACTCAGAGAAACCGAAAATCACTGAAGAAGATGATGTATTCAGCATAATAACATCAACTGTTTACTATGGGAATACTTGGACTAAGCATGGCTTTGATATGTTCTGTACTGACTGCCAGATGTTTGAACAGCAAAGGTAAAAACATTTTTAAAGATTATTTACTAAATAAATAATCAATACAAATCTGTATCAATAGTTTTAACTTTTGCAAATAATAATTGAAAAGTATATAACTATGCTATTCTTTAAAAGTTAAGAATTCACTAAAACTGTCTTTTATAAAGGACTTCTAATGATTTTAGGTTTTTTAATTTGTAGATTTTAAATAAAATTTATTATTAATACAGGGCTAGTGGTGAAAATGGTGAAGAAGCATCTCCAACAGAAACCAATGGCAATGATGTTGAAGATGAATACTTGGACTGTGGCAAAGCTGTCAACTTTACATATTATGATAACCTAGTCGGGGTGGCAAGGCGTCATCGACATCCTAATGTGCCTGAACCTCAGGTAGTGCAAAAATAATAATTTGTAATAGTATCAAAATTTATTAATATTTATGTTTATGTCCCGGCATCAGCTTGTCTCTTTGCTCAGATGGTATGTTGTTAAAAAGTAGTCTTGGTTGTTTTGACATAACAGCTAAATAACTCTAAAGTGTTAAGAAATCCTAATTAGTAGTATTTCTGTAGATCTGCAACATAAATTCCATCCAAATAGAAGCAAGGTAAATAAAATTAAAATTTTAAATTTATTAAAGACCAAAATGAATAAGACAATAAAAAACAAAATTAAGTAATTACTTTGTTCCTCATATTCATGTAAAAACCTGATTTAATTAGAATGTACTTGTGGATAAAACATCCTTGATGTCTAATATATTCTTTTAATTAACACATTTTGTTATCTAATGCTATTTTTGCAAAAAAAAAATATTTTTAACTATGCACTTATACTGTTCTTAATCTGTGATTTAAATTTGCACTATATTTTTGTTCAATTTGCTATCTTAAATATTATTTTCAGGTTGCTCTCATATTCACAAAGAAAAAGTCATACAAAAACGGTGTAACAGAACTAGATATAAATGCGTTAGAGAAACGTCTCAAAAAAGCTAAAAGGGAGAAACCAAAGTCAGTACAGCTTTACAATCAAATTGGAAACTTCTGGAGAATCAAAGGTGACACCAGACAGTCCATTGAGTGTTTCCGACGAGCACTCGCTGTTTCACCTTATAATGCTGAAGTGAGTACTTTTAAAAATTGATAAATAAGTTTATTTGAATGTGCTATTTTCAGAGAGTAATATTTTCCAACCTAAATATTCTTATTGGATTAAAAAGTGTGGATTATGTAAAGTTACTTGCTTTAAAACATTACGCTAACACTCATAGAAAAGAAACAATATTGATAAAACAATGCTCATACCCAACTTGTATTAAAAAAAAAATAGAAATAAGTTTTTTTAACCTTGAATTATTAATTTACATGTAAATGAAAATCTTGGCAATCTTGTTTATGATGCTTATTATGATTTATGTCAGTCTTCATTTGATAATATTTTTTACTTGTTATTAGGTTTTGCCACACAATTTACACTGCCAGTTAAAATTCAACATATTTTTTTAATATTTTATGTATAACTACAATATGTAACCTTAATTTAAAATTAGTTCTTACTGTTTTTCTAAGATCTAATCTGAGATGTTCTCCCGTACACTGGCTTACTTCTTTCTAGAAAGAGTGCTTGTTGCTAATTGAATAAGTAACGAGGGAGATAACTAACCCAAAAAAATAATTACTCAATCTTCCCTACCAAAAATAAGATTAGATGATGATAATAGGATCCTCACAGCAAAATCAACAGAAATTTGATTAGTCAAGTTCTTGAAAAAAAGGTTGTGGTAAGAGAAGAAGTGTTTTGGAATAAGTGCCTGTCACACTCAAATAGAAGAGAAAGTTATAGCTCAGTTCTGGCACATTCATAACCACTCGTGCTTTATAGTTATACCATAACATGTTAGGTACACTCCCACCCACTCTCCCCACAGGTGCTGCTGAACCTAGCGCGCGTGCTGTTCATAGTGCAGTACCTCTTTACAATTTCTACTCTATCATAATCTCTGAGGCCTTATATACACTCCACATCCTCTGATACTCTTAAACATACTACTACATAACATACAGCAACTTTATTTTTCCCTTATATCCCCCCAGGTGTTGTTGAACCTAGCGCGCGTGCTGTTCACGCTGCAGTACCTGGACGACGCGATCTACCTCACGCGGCGCTCGCTCGAGGTGCAGCCGCCGGACCGCAGCGCCTGGCAGCAGTACTTCACGCTCGGCGAGATATTCAAGGCTTATGGACATTATCAGGTAGGAGGTGCTAACTTATCTACGTTTAAGGTTTTGGTTAAGTTGAAAAAAAAGCTAGAAAAGAAAAATTTAAAAAGCTAGACAATTGACATGAAAATCAGGACACAGTTTTGTAACTGAAGACTTTTTGTGCTTAAAAAAATTATAGAAAGTCCAGTCCAAGAAAGAACCAGGACTGCCCTCAAAAATATCCCATACAGCCCTGGACCCACTAAAAACTGTCCTGCAATTGACAACCCTATCTAAGATTCTTGAAAAAGTCAGAACTTCTTCTTAATGCCTCAGTCATTTTTAAGTCAAATTTTTTGAGTCTCATTGCTGATTCAAATGTGTATTGGTTATTGTATGTTGCAAGTGAAAATTCTGCTTCATTAGTTGGTATTTTCATTTTTTTATTGCATTGTCATTGTCTTAGCTCATGGCAATATACCTAGATTTTATATACTAAATGCCTGAATTATTAATCTATCTAAATATATTTTCTTTAGAAAAATAAAAAACTAACACTTGGTTTTATAAACATTGATAAGATTTTTTGGCAGTTGGGATAATTCAATTTAAAATTAAAATCCATTAAATCTATATCTATTTTAAATAAATATATATCTGTATTGTATATTTTTATCAGACTGGATACCACATAAGGTTAAAACGAGATAAACTTTTATCAATTTAAGCTGTACTTACATAAGTATAATACAAAAGGATAAAAATGGAATAATTCATTATTATTGGCTTACTTTATCATGTCAACACTAGTTGACCCAACAAAGGTTTTTTTCTTATAAGAATAGGTACAACATTTATTTTATATTTTGGAAACAGTACTTACTTTATTCCATATGAAAGATGTTCTTGATAAACTGTTATATTATCCGGATGTATATAAGTAGTTTATACAGAGATGAATATCTAGTGTGTATCTAGTGTTCATCAAAGTCTATTCTGTTTGTATGCCATACACATACATTCATATACACATATTATTTCCGCATACATATTTTTACATCAATCTGTACTCCGAATGAGGAAACAATCTGTACGCTAATAATATAAATAAATAAAAACAGATGCATTTTCTAGAAAAAGTAATAATATATTTACAGGAGGCAGCGGTCCACCTGCGACACGCACTGGACCTGCGACCCGACTTCGAGCCCGCGCTGGTCGCGCTCAAAGACATCGAGAACATACCGGAGGCCTCCGTGCACGTCTACACGCTGCTCATCATCGTCTGTTTGGTGAGTTATAAATCATGATATTATCTCAGATACAAGGAGGGAGAGGGGCCTAGGAGTTAGGTTTTTATGAATATTTACCCTGCGTCAGTAAAAAATAGAAGTCATCAATCCTAGCATTATTTTGCTATAACCTTTACTTTGTCGCGAAATAAACGTCAACCCATCTGGTATAATGTGTACATTTGGCATAAAGTTGAAACTTTGCAACTGACTGTCGCAGAGACTACATCCCCTGAGGATGATCTGCTGTTAGAATGAAATGTGCGTAGAGTGTTTAAGTATTCAAGAGAACAGATATCTTTATTTTTCTGTGAAGAATTATAGCAAAATATAATTTTATATTTTATCATCATAGAATTATGCAAAAGTAACAAGTTTTGTTTTAGTAATTCAAACAAATAATTAAAAATATATCTACCTATTTGGAACACTGTATTAAAATACATTAGCATCATAAAAAAATTAACTATATCACGTTTAGATAGCGATACCACAATCATAAAAGGCAAGTCCTAAAATCATGCAGTCACACATGTTCGTTAATAATAATAAACTTTATTGTTCACCACAAAGATACAGTTTCACAATAAAGATAACACAAAAACGATTTTAAGTTAGGTTTACAATAAAGCAATATTATATTATATAATTTTAAATATTGTAAAGCGATAAATGTAAATAAGCAATCAACGAAACATCTTATTATTTATAGCAATAATATTAATATTACAAACAATTACAACATTGTGACGTAAAATAATATTTTATTATTATAAGTTATTTCATTTTATCACACTAGATAATTGCAATTTTTAGCAGTTAAATTGCTTTTGATATACACAACTAATATCATATTATTATCTAAGAGTTAATAAAATAGCACTTTCTTTTATTTTACTATTAAAAACTTTATTATTATTAGTAGTCAGAGAAAGTTAGTATTTTAGTTTGATAAATTGATGAAGCAGTCATAAATACATTTTAATAAAAAAATGTCTAGTGCCATTTTTGAAAATTGAAATAACAATAAAGACCGATTTATCGATATTTCATCGCTATATGTATCTACGTATTCCTCGAAATTAAAAACAGCCCTAGTTGCATTCCATGATGTCTGTGAAGATATTTAATTATCTCGCTCTGAAAATTTATGGATAATAATGCATATAACACGGTCATAATAGTAAAACACACTTCAGCCTTAATACCTTTCAAGTACAATACCCTGTGACACTGACCCAGAAACCTATTTATGACCGGTAGTATTTATATTTAATGTGAATTTCAAATGTAAACACAACATTAGTCACTACCAAATTTTCTGCTTCAAGACGAACAAATTACCGACAATATGATATTATTTAGTCATAATAACCATAATTCAACACTTTCGATACTCTTCGTTAGTTATAAACTATCGATAATATCGATAGTTTATACAATAACTTATGAAATTATCGATACTATCGATAGAATAATCGATGACTAATATTCTATCGAAACGATAGTAAACCTTTCGTTTTCATTCAACAATATTACTAGCAACCCAATTTAAACAGGTAATGGGCGTCCTGCTAGTGATACTATCATCCGTGGACAGCGGCGGCGATGCCGACGACCACAAAACGCAACGTCACTTCAACCGCGCGATGGCGATGCGATCGCTTCGAGGCGTCGCACTAACCGGCGCCCGCGGCAGGAAGAAAGGCGGCTCGTAA
Organism: Junonia neildi neildi; assembly: GCA_018234505.1. NCBI lineage: Eukaryota > Metazoa > Arthropoda > Insecta > Lepidoptera > Nymphalidae > Junonia > Junonia neildi. Next base: position 6,263 of record DVVJ01001730.1, read on the forward strand.
GCGACGCGGGACCCGGGCCTGAGTTTACCACCTCTGCAAGTACCTATCTTCTGTTCAATAGTAATAGTAAATGAGCCACGGGTTTGTAACCACTGTATAATCGGCTGTCAAATCTTTACAACAGAACTTTCTAAAGAAACCAAGGGTTTGTGACCACTGTCAGCTCGCTGTTACTGATTCAATTGAGCATGTTTTTTTTGGTATTGGAATTGTTGACATTTGAAAGTGTCATGACAGAACGGGTTTAGTCTTTGGGATTGTGGTGGCTCATAGCCTTTCGCACCCCAGTATCACCTCTAGATCTGATCTCATTTTACTTAATCGGTTTTATGAAGCTTAAAATAAGCTATGTTGAGTTTCTATTTAAACTCTTTTTTAACTCAATTGCTTTAAATGACAGACTATATCAAATTATAAAGCGAGTTTATTCGACAATTAGCTGGGTCGTGGTCATTTCAAACCACAGGTTCGCAACCAGTGTTACAAGAACGACTGATAATAATATATCATGGTTTATTTTTGTGGCTCAATTTTAATTTACCTTATCATTTTTATTTTGGTTACAATGCCCATTCACAGAATTCTATAAATAAATACTTGTGGAAAATGTAACATGCGATGTTAAAGTACTTACTGATGAATGCTCAAATTATAATTTTATTTATTCACGACTTTTAAAATTGATTTGTTATAACCTAGTATTATTTAATCGATACAATATGTGACACAAGTGTAATTCTTAAATTGTTGTTCTAAAATATGATTGTGAAGGATACAACTTTCTATAAACAAACTATACTATATTTCACATGATGGTTACACGTAATTATTAATGAATATTTCATTAATTATTTAATGTTATTTATGAACCTTTAACGATTAATGTTTTCAACCCTGTATTTCGTGGGTGTATAAAAAGAAGTACAAATATTGTTAAATGTGTTCCACGATGTGCCTAACGAAAAATCAAAGTGCGCTTTTGCGGCAGTACGCATAAAAAGTGTTTAATTTTTTTCTAAATACTAACAAAAAGGGAAGTTAAAAAAGTTTGTTACATAATAATGTAATCTGAAAGTGTTTTCAATCTGTAACTACAATTTTAACACTATATTCTGTTGAATTCTAAATGTGAGCAGTAATTTGCAGAAACATAAGATTAAAAGTTGCCATCCCCGAGATGTACCCAAAGTAATTTGGTTGTATAAAAGTTAATGACTTCATGTTGCTCATTCAATTAACATTATATTTGATATTGTTTTTTTTTTAGATTAATTTGTACATTTTAGTTAAGGTTGTGAGTTCCAAATTGTTTTTACTTGTAAGAGATTTTAAACTCAGGCAAATGAATAAACAACGTACAACATTTAATCGCTTGCTGAGCGCAAAACCAAGTGACGTTAAAAGCTAAAAATGTTACTATTTCTAGTGTTAATCGCTATTAATACCTATCGGCGAGTACCGGCGTTGTAGTACTGTTCTATTAAATTTTCATTTTATTTTATATAATATAAATAACCCTTTTAATTAAAAATATACTTTACACCTTGCAGATAAAATGGAAATTACTAGTTTTAAAGATCTTCAACTAGCTTCTACCTACCCAATAATTTAAAGCGACCTCTCTATACAAATTGAACTCTGGCAGGTATTTTAATTATTAAACCAAAAAGTGTACTGTAAAAGAAGTAAAATAAATTTTAAATTTGTTTTAATAAGTTACAGGGGATTGCGTTGTGATTCGCATTTATTAATAATATGTAAATTAAATTACTGAAAATTTTAATGATCTTCATTATTTGATAGATATTGCAACCACTTTATCAGATTCAGATTATTTTCCTGGCATTTTAAAATAATTTCATGGGCAGGTAAAATAGATTCGCCTTTACAGAGTGAGAATAAGTATTCTAATCGGAATATTTGACTAAATTTATTCATTCGCACAAGGTGTAATGTTCTTTGTATTTCTACTAATTTCAATAACAGTGTTGTGAATTAACTATAGATGCTACGACGTAACTACAATGACAGGTTGTGTTAACCACTCTATTTAATGGAACAGTACTAGCAAACAGAGGCTAAATGGCTTATGTACAAATAATCTTTATATGATACCGACCGATATGGTCTTGCCATATCCGATTTGATCTCCGCTTTGTAGTCTTCAACACCTTATGGTAGATCGTATCTAAAGTGGTTTTCCTTCTAGCAGTACAATAAACAGTGTTAAGTTTTACGAACATTATATAATTAATTTATACATTTGACATTCTCGTTTACATGTTATTGTAAGATTAATTACAATATATTTCTAGAATGTAGTTCGTCCTATTTAAATAATTTCGAATGGATAAGCTCGAATTTGGTATTGTAATAACTGCTGCGTACAAAGGAAACAACCCAAACTTATTGTAGAGGAAGACTCAAACCGTTTTGGCTCGCCAGTCTTGCAAATGAGCGTATTACTGCAACCTAGTCATTCACTTAGACAAGTCTGGTCTACGGAACCGTGTGTATTTCTTAGTAGTGCATGCAAGTAACTTGTTAAGTGTTCGTAGCGTCTAAGGATTTTAAAGTTGCAAGTCTTAAAAATCTGAGATTGGAAAAAAAAATGTACCTGTTTTCAGTGGTTCTTTTGTTAATTTTTGACTATTTATTACTTAATACATGATTGTCTTAGCATCTACATTTGTTTTATTTTTTCCTAAATGTCAAAGGTCATTTATACAAACCAGTTCAACATAAATAAAACTGGTTAATTTAAAAAATAATGTATTTATTATAAAATGTATACATGTAACTGAAAAAAGTCCGCCTTTACATTGACTAAAGCCATCTCGATAATTCATCTAAAGCCAGCCGAAACATTGCCGAATATTTAGTGGTGAGTTAATTTACAATTTTTAATTTTGAGGGCAGTGACCATACTAGCTTCTTATACCTAGATAACCAAAAACAAGATGCAGATTACAGCAGCAAGATAATCATTAGTCATAACCAGTTGAATATTTTTTATCAATATGATACAATTAGAAGATTTAAGCGATGTCGTGGATGCCGAGGCGGAATATGTCGTGCTGTACAAAGAAAGAATCTCCAAGTGGCTTCAAAACGAAAGTCTGCATGTATGGATGTGGAGGATCGTCGTCACACTGAAATAAAAAAAAGTATTTTAATATATGCACAATAGATTGACATTAGAATGAATGTCAAATAAAGCATTCTTTAATATAACAAGTATATTATGTCCATCATGAGTTTAATTTAAGTTTCTTTCCTTTAAAATAGTCTTGTGAAATTCTGAAGGTCTGATACAAGTATTAGGGTTCCTAGCGACAATCGGAGGCTCCTTGCGACTATATAATAATTTGAACGACTCCGGCGGTCACAGCTCAAGAGTCGTTCAAGTTATAGTGATTATTAAAAAAGATTTGTTTTGTACATCAATAGCCAGCAATAAAGACTATTTCTACATTGCGTTTCGACCTTTGCCTGACCAAATAAGGACATCCTAAGTTAGCCTAGTCCAAGACCAAAAACCTTTAGTTTTGGGCTTGCACTAGGGCTTCATGTCAGACCTAACATAGATTAGTCAAATCTAGGACCGACGGAATATCGATGTTTGACTATGAAATATAATTAATTAATTATATTTTTATTTGTCTCTATCAACTAAGCTATGCTCTTTAGAAAATACTATTTTTGCTACTGAATATTCAAACAATTTTGGGCAACTATTAATGCTGGTATAACTATTCATTATGAAACAGATTTTAGCACACATGCAACATGAACAATCTGTTTGAGAATCAATGATAGAAATCAGTATAAATTGATAACAATAATTTTTAATTCCACATAATTATATATTGCACACAAAATGCCATCCAGTATGAGATATATACATATATACATATGTAATGCTGAATAAGGGTGAATATATAATAACTTATAAAAAAATCATGCACATATATTATATTATTTGGGAAAAAACATACTTTTATGTGTTATTAATAAAAACTACACCTGTTTGAAAAATCTAAAACAGTAAGAGTGCTTAACCAAATTTGAGTTAAGCACTCCTTTATTTTTATTCAGAGATTTGTTTTTATTCAATATTTTTTTAGGTTTATTATTAAATAAATATCTAACCAAATTTCGATCCATCTTCACTTAACCTTATTAGGATCTCAATAGCACTGTTTTGCATTACACTTCGATGGTATCCCATTATCATATGCATTATATATATGGTATATTATGTGGGGATATTGTACAATATCATACATAAAATATACATAGTATATGTTATGTTATGCACCAAGTGATAAATAAGTCATTATGAGAACTGCCCAATATGACCTCTTCAATTAATTCAATTGTCCGGGCATCATACCTGCTTATCACCGATTTCGGAGAGTACTAGAGCACCTGTTTTCTCTTACTATTCTAGTTGTGTTAGACATTAAACCTTAATTGAAAACACAAAAAAAGAAAAACAATCTCTTCATTATCATAAACATAAAGGAT
>DVVJ01001731.1:0-10789 GCA_018234505.1 Junonia neildi neildi
TGTAATCCGATTTTTTGTAGTTTAAAAGTTATATCGATTTTAGTATTTTTTCAATATCTTGCATAGAGTTCCATAAAAATGTTAATTATAAAAAAAACTGTGAAGATTACGGGCTTAATTTTTTTTTAGAATCCTCGGCAAATAGCTTGTCTATCCTTGAGTGCTGCTATTTTTTGGCTAGAGAACGTGTATATACCTGTTTGATTTGATCCACACTTTCTGGGACACCCTGTATAATAGTAAACATGTTTCGAAATACGACCAGTGAATCGCGTGGGTGTCGCAACATCGGCGTGTTGTTCACACAACGTCTTTGTCGAGAACCAAAGAACTGTACTTTTGTCAAACAATACCTATAGTTCTTAGGCTTGGCGTCATAGCTCTCATGAGACAATAGGCCTTCTTTTATGTAAAACATTCGAAGAGCACGTCTTATGGATATTTCAGATCTGTGTGAGCATTAAATACGCTTGTTAGGAAACTTACTTTTACTTGGAAATGTAATTGAAATAATATCGACGGTTGAAAGGCTATTTGATCTAAGCGCCATTTTTTTTACATATATATATTTATACATATTTGGATAGGGAATAATTAGCTGATTCCAAAATATATATGTCAAAAAAATATATATGTCAAAAAAATGGCGCTTAGTTCAAATAGCCTTTCAACCGTCGATATTATAAAGATTGAAATTCGTGTGGACAAATAGCTACATATACTACTGCCCTGATTCTATAAGACAAATTATATTGTGTAAGGCATTATTTGCTAGGCCCTTGCTGGAGTTTCTGAGAAACAATGCATTACGCGCTCGTTTGGTTTTATAAGATTATTTGCCATTAATTTTTTTTTAATGTAAGCTTAATGACGAAAGTGGCATATAATAATAACGAAAGTTATTAATAATTTTTGAAAATTTAGAACTAGTACCTACATATAGAATTGAATCGTCTGTTTTTACAACACGATGTCGTTTGTCGTATAATAAGACATCGTGTCGTGAATTTTCGGACCTTTACCTTTTTTATTTTAGAATTCGAAATTTAAAAATAAAGACACGTAGCTATTGGCTAAATGGTTAGTAATATACAGAGCTTATTAACCAATTGTTATTAGAACTTGTATTTACTTTGTCCAATTAGATAGTAGAATTAACATTATTGTTTCTAAGTGGATGGCATGAATAAATAATAGGCATTAAACTATTTAGATCTTGTGTCAAATTAATTTCTGTCTCATTCTGGCATCATCGAAATTACTATATGAGTGAAAAGGATCGAGTAATATTTATTTGTGCTTAATAACCTAATAAATAATAAAACGTGTGGCACCCAAGCACCCGCTGTAATAGTTTTTTTTTTTAAACTAGCCCCAAAGTAAGTTTGAGACTTGTGCTATGGGATACGATACTATATTTATAATACATATATAGATACACATCCAAGACCCAGGCCAATCAGGAAATGATCGTTTTTCCATCATAACCTGGCCGGAGATCGAACCCGGGGATACGTGGAGGACGTAGCAGGCAGGCGTGTTGACCGCTGCGCCACGGAGGTCGTCAAGTTAATTGTATGTATTCAATAATTATGTAAATGCGGTAATAAGAATTGAATAAAAGAAAAAAATTTGAATAATTCGTTGTAGCGTCTTGTCATCTTCAATAAATGTATAATTTTCTATGGTAATTGTATGTGACAAATACAAGCTTTTACTTCTGGTCACGTTTTATTTCCCGTTGGATACGATGATCTGTCGTCGCATCAACATCAATCAACATCATGTTCACGTCACCGACACGAACATTTAGGCATTTCTCGCTTCGTGAGACAAAGGCCTAAATACACGTATTATATATTATACGCGTCACTTGTTAGTAGCCGCCATAGAAATTCAGCTAGTTCTGCATACGAAGCGACTCGTCGGCGATTCATTTGAGAGTCATGCCAGTAGGATATCATGGTTTGCGTCTCTGTAGCGTAATATCTTAATAGCTTTGTGAGAGAAGGGCTTTATTGTTATCTTAGAATATTCCCTTTGAATGTCAATTTTCATTTCTTTGAAAAGCGTTCACAAAAACGGAAATATATTTAAGTGAATCTCTGCAATAAATAATTATGGTTAGACAAAAAAATATCCCAATTCAAATTAATGGGAAAAATCCGAGCGTCTTTAACGTTTGAGTTTTAACAATGCTAATCTATGTTTACAATTTTTATCGAGCTCTGAGCCGTAGAATACATAATATCTTTTTGTCTGAAAAGATAAAACCCGACAATTAAGGGTGGAATTTTGTCTTTAATTTTTAATGGGCTCATCCCCGAGGTATAAGTATAATACAATAGAAGATAAAATGTATTATTTAAATTTATTCAAATCCAAGAAACTGTTTACCATTTATTGGAATACTTACCTATGTATCAGTTTCAATAATTCTTCTTGTTCGATAGTAATATCTCCTCGTTGGTCCAATAATTTTTGGAAGGTCACTTGTTTGGTTGGGGAGGGGAGTAGGAGGCACAAATAAAATACTACACTTAATAGTATTACCTATTAGTTATTTGGCGCTATTTCTTATAAGCCAACTAGAATGTTTCCGTGACTTTTAAAAAATTATTTTTGATCCGAATTTTTACTTTGCCGCCAAAGCTTTTTTATTTAACATGTATGGTTTTGGGGGAGGGGATCATGTCTCCTGTGACTCCCCCCTTTAGACTGCGCCGGTTATACAAAATTAAACAATATTGCAAAAGTTATAGTCGTCTGCATCAGTATCTGATGGTATGGTTAAAATTGAATTCGTTTTAATTTTCTGCACAAATATCATTAGTTATTGATTTGTCTTATCGCTGTTTGCTAAGAATAAAGACGCTATCCAAAGAAACCTACGTTTTGTGGCTAATTTAAAAAAACGCAGGTCACACACGCAAATTTAAAATCAAGCATGCTTAGCATGTAATTATAATACATAGAATTAATTGTTTAATATTTTAATTTGTACGGTTTACAGGAAAGTGTGAGTAATTGCTTTATTTGCATAGCTTTCTGGGAAAATCGGTTGGGTTTATAACGTTTTATAATACGAGTAGTATAGTTTTCTGCCATAAAGTTTTCCTACCTAAACAATTTCAATATTATATTTCTATTTTCGTTTTTTTTTTATGGGATAGGGCGGCAAACGAGCCAACAGATCAACTGATGGAAAGTGAATGCTGCCGCCCATGGATACTTGCAGCACCAAAGGTGCCACAAAGTGCGTTGCCGGCCTATTACGGGGAACGGAGGGGGAATGGATCGGGAATAGAAGGGGAAGTGTTTGGGAATTGAGCCTCCGGTAACTTCACTCATGAGACGAAACACGACGCAAGCGTCATTTTACGCCGGTTTTCTGTGAGGCCGTGGTATCACTCCGGCCGAGCCGGCCCATTCGTGCAAATGCATGGCTCTCCCACGGTAAATTAATCATTCAATATAATTAGTTAATCAATGCTATACATACCAATACCAAATACCAATATAAAGAACATGATACGGTTAATTTTTTTGATAACACGTTCCGGATATTTAAATGGTGGCAGTAATCGTTCGACCTCTTCGATTTTCTTTATCATTTTCTCCCACGTGAAGCTTAATTTCATGAGGAATATCGATGTAATTATTGCGAAGGTTCGGTAAACGAATCCTCCTAAAAAATGAAACAAGACGAATTATAATAAAATCCTTCCGTGTCCCATCTGAATGATAGATAAAACTTGTAATTTTAAGTTTTAGGCAATCCCTTAACTAATCCTTTAATTAAATCAAAAGAGCTCCAGCAGCCTATTTGAATAAATACATTTTTCTTTCTTTCTTTCAATCCCTTAGTTAAACTTGTGATCGAGTGTCGACTTTTTATAATTTTATATCGTAACATTAAAATTAATAATAACTATTATGACACAAATAAGAATGTACTCAATATGTATCTATATACGAGTGACGTAGCGTAAGTAATCAATACCTTAATAAAATTAATTTAACATATTTAATGCGGAATATATCGACGGTGAAAAGCAAACCTGCTGTAACCCGCAAAATTACAAATGTTCACCAAAGCTAAAAAACTTTTGAGATTTTGAAAAACAAATCATCTCTAAAATTATTACACCTAACAGTGAAATTTTAAGCCAAATGTATTTTTTTGTGTTTTATCAAGTCGTATACTGAAAACTTACCAGAAGTTAGTTTAAATCTAGTTTTATGTAGGTTACAGCTTCCGCACATTATTTTTTGATACGTAAAAGTGCTGTAAATAAAGCAATAAAATGTATGGGCCACTCTAAACTAAAAATATTACTTTAAAGTAAAATTGCTTTAAATCCTTTTTGGAAATTTTGATGTAAATGACTTAAAATTATGTGAAAAGTTAGACTAATCTGTTTTAATTGTTAAAAATACCGAAAGGATTAATGGCGCTGTGATGTGACATGAGAATTTAAAATTGCAAAAGGGATCTTGTTGTAAATACAAAATGATAGAAAATGCGGTTTTTCATGTTACTTACAGCAAATATTCAGTTGTTTTTTTTTAATAGAAATTTTTCCAATGCTGTACAAAAATTTCTAAATGTCATAGAGCAACGGGGATTAGCGTACTCGACGCAGTTTTTTTCTGATTCTAAATACGTAAAAAATATTACTAAAAGTGTCGGTTACAGCAGGATTGCTTTTTACCGCCGATACGTGGCTGTTCTGGTGCAAAAGATCTTCATATGCAACAATGGTCACTCACATTACTTTAAAGGGTTCACCTTCTAGTTATTACTAATTAAAAAAATATAGAAATCCGATCTTCATTACTAAATCTAAACACAATCAAAAATTTAATCATCACATCTAACCTCAAACACTGCATTCAATTAAGCATTTATTTATGTTGCAGCTAGACTAAAAATTCCGACCTCTTTAATTCCAGCTCATTACCTAAAAGGACGATAGGTGGCGTGTTTGCGATAGCATCGCGGCGCATGCGCGTAAATCACGCGATCCGTATCGCTGCGATGTTGCGCGACATGCAAGCTAGGCCTAATTGTGGAATAGGCTTATATGTGCTGAAGTTCAACTAGCAAATCGGGTGATTTGATAAACGACTACCCTTTTTTGTTTGTTTGTTTATTAGATAGTGTAATATGTTGTAAATAGAATGGAGTTAAATGTTTAATTTTGTTAAAGATTGGGTTTGATGTTTAAAACATACACTAAGCAGTGTATTAACGGTATATTGTTAATAGTGATTTTAATTTATGAGGAAAATAATGAAAAGTAGAAAAATTGATTCTGAAGTGAAATATGTACCTACTTTTCACTTACTTTTTTAATACTGTGCTTAAAATTAATGTTGAGAGTTGAAAATAACAATTTTTATAATGAAACAACTGTTCCTCATTACTTTTTAATCGATATAAGTTTAATAAAAAATCTTAAATTTGAGCCTCACCTAAAACCTAGACGACGAAAATTATTTAAACAACATATTGCTTGAGCCTTGTCATAAGAAACCACATAAAAATAACCATTAAGAACATCAATTACAAACACGACCAAACGTTCCAGTTTAAACGGAACTTTCGAACGAAATGATAACAATAAAATAAACCATTTAATTTCTTGAAATAATAAAATAAATATTCGTATAAATTTGAACGCCTAGTTTCTGGTGTGAATAATTTCACGTTTTCCTGTTAATAGATATTGTTGTGGAGTTATCTTTATATTTATTACGTTCTTTTTAAATGGAAATATTGACCTTTCAAACTTTCTACGATAAAATTCATTCACATCCACATAAGGGTGCGGACACACGATCTTCATATCAAACCTTTACCGTGGTTTTACCATAAGCGATAAACAGCAAATTTTATAGGCGAAAGTTTATTTTTTATTATTTTTTTTAAACAGAGATGAGCTAGTAAGTAATTTCTCATAAACTCATAATTTTTATTGTAGGTATGTGACACTAAACAAATCTACGAGAAGGGTTCGGAATTGCTAAAAATACAAGTTTAAAATTTGAAAACGAATTTTCGCCAATATTGTCGCTTACAATAATTTCGCGATAAGGGCTTGATGCGAACATGTGAGTTAATTAAAACATACTATATCTGAATTATTAATAAATATACAAAAAATACTTTTTACCCCAAAAAAATTAAGAAAATCTTCCGTCTGTAGTCAACCTTAACCAAATAATAACCACACAATGCATAAAGGTTTGGTTTCACTTAACCCTATAAAACATCTGTCATATAATGAAAACCAGTAAATTTATTAACAAATCCATAAATAATTGAGATATGCGGCGCGACAGTTGATATGCTGAAATAACTCCAAGCAATTATAGCCTTTATTGGTATGAAATTAATTTAAAAATAAAGAAATTTTCGCATGAAAAAATATGTGTAATTTATCTTATAGTTATTAGGCATAAATATCAGTGTGAAAATAGAAAGGCGGTTCGATGCGATTTAGGCGTGTGATTTTGTTAGCGAGTTTGTAAGTTCTTAGACTGAAAGTGTCCCAATATCGTCGTCAGCCAATCACAGTCTACTGCTCGATATAGGCTTCCCCCAGTTTGCGCCAAACAATCCGGTTCTTAACCCTCATCCAGTCCGCTCCGGCAACCGCGCGTATGTCGTCAGTCCATCGGGCTGGAAGGCGTCCTACACTGTGTTTGCCAAGAATAAAACTAGGATGTTTTTCGGGAATGTATAATAGCTATATTTCATTCCACAAATTAATAATACAGCGGCAGATATACCAATGTTTTCCGCCGGAGGCTTTAGCTTTTCTCCCTGTATCTGGTTGTGAAGATGTCGTATATCGCTGTAAGGAAGCTGTTTGTCGTCCCACGGGAACAGCTCATTTTTTCGGGATAGATTCTATGATAGGTATAATCTGGGCTTCAGTACTTATGACGTGAAAGCAAAACAAGCAAACAAAATGCGGTCGTTTCCAAAGGAAATAGTCATCGTTAATTTGTTATTAAAGAAATTGAAACTTTTTGTTCTTACGCTTACAATCGTCTTTTTAATCCAATACGAATGTAGTCCATTACGGATTCAAAAAAAAAAAGAAAAAACAAAAAATAAATGACACCTAATTTCAAATTTAAAAATAGAATAAACCAAATGGCATCCAACGTAACATTATCCGGACGTAATACATTAAATAATTAACTATTCGATAAACTATCGCTCTGTCCTCACCTCGAGACTGTACAATGACAAAAAACGCTACAAAATTGATTATTACCATTACTATCGTGTCGAAACATGGGCGTTATAAAGCCAATGTACATGGATACAGATAAATAATACACCCGACACGACGATTTTACAATGTCACTTCGTATTATTTAGCGACAAGAAATTGAAAGCTTTTCAAAAATGATCCTTATTTTTAAGTACATAAGGTTGTCAGTGATTTGGTTAAGTGTAATAGTATCTTGGTGTAGTTTTTCGAAATCGGTCCGGATTAATTGTCGGACAACGGCTCGGCAAACTGACAAATTAGATACAGCACATTGAATTCGAATCGATTAAGAATCTTTTGTTTTTTCTCATACTTATTTGGTATACGATTCGCTTCGGAGGTGGGTTACATCCGACGATGTATCTTGTGTATGTATTATGTATTTATACCGGATGTGAGGCTTTTTTCTCGTTTTTACTTTACTATTTATTGACAAAATCAGTTTATGTGCATATATTTTAGTACAATATTAAGCATTATATTTATTTAAATAATATATTTACCCGGTACGGCTTCATATCAAATTGTCTTCTGGTTTCTACAAAGAACAAAAAATATAAATTGTTTTTTAAAGTTCCGATGCATAGATCATTCTTTTAGAAATGGGAGATTTTAGAAATTAGAGGATAAAGTTTTTTTTTCAATTTAAAATAAATACATAATATAGTATCACCATGATGATGAATGAAATGGTTTATAAAAGAGTAACAGTCGAGTTTCTTGCCGGTTCTTCTCAGCTTGGTACAACATTTCGAATCTGCGGTAGATTTTTAAAAAAATCGACATGTAAATTGACGTATCAAAAGAGCTCCAGCAGTCTATTTGAATAAATACATTTTTCTTTCTTTCTTTCCTTCTTTCATGAACTCCATCTTTTGTTTTGTGCTTAATTCATACACATACTCGTATATAAGAACTTAACAAAAAATTAGATAAAATAAACCTCTACCTAATTCTTAACAAGATATCAATAAAAAGGTCCACAAAAATCATTAAAAATAAACATCAACAGCCCAAGTTCAATAATATCAATTAACATAATTTCATTTCAATACCCGCATTAAAATAAATACCTCGAGATAATGATCAAAGTAAACATAATTATATGAACCGAACTAAACATGTAAATGTCGTGCTTGAATTAATAAAAAAATCTTAATTTATGTATCTTTAAATTAACCATAATTATAACTTTTGAGGTCTGCGCAGGCGAGGTACTTTTGTAACTAGAAACTTTTGTCCGTCAAAATAGATCATTCTTACCGTGGGAGAGCCATGCATTTGCACGAATGGGACCGCTCGACCGGAGTGATACCACGGCCTCACAGAAAACCGGCGTAAAATGACGCTTGCTTGCGCGTAAAATTAGGCTTAATTTCCCACCCCTTCCCCATTAATTCCACATCCATTCCCCCTCCATACCCCCTAAAAGGCCGGCAACGCATTTTGTAGCTCCTTTGATGTTTCAAATGTCCATGGTCGACAGCATTCACTTTCCATCAAGTAATCTGTCAGCTCGTTTGCCGCCCTATCCCATAAAAAATTGTAACTGTAACTTTCTTATGTCAATAAATACAAACTTTTTTCGATTTAATTTCATATGTAGACAGTAATCCATCGTGGGCTTCCTGTTATACATACTCGTACCTTAACTATTCATTCTAATAGTTTTATTCAATTGAGCCACAAATGACAAGGCTCTTAATTATCTGTTTTGACGGACAATAGTCTTGTGAAAAAAAATATCTCGTGTATGGCAATGAAATCTAGCAATAGCTTACCATGAACTAATATTTTACCTAAGCTAACTTTATGTGAACATTTGTTCTTCGGAAATGTATTTATGTGACAATATGTAGCTCACTTCAGGCTTAAAGACATTGTGGGCGTTAACATGCGTTAGGTCTATTTCAGAGTTTGTCAAAGTAATGACCCTCATTTACCTTTTTCCCAAATGTACCTCGTCTGCGCAGACCATTATAACTATTTCGAATATGTGTAGCGCGCTACAAATCATACATATTTGAGACCACACAGCCGTCTGTCGGTTCCACTCATAAAATAATAGAACTGGCATTTATTATACGTGCTCAAGTTACCCGAATATCGTATCACCAAGTATGAATTATGACGAAAATATTATATTAGTTTAAATGAGAAATGGTTCGACACGCGCCTAACATATACAATGGATGGTAAAAAATTTGTGACCAGTACTTTATACTTAAACATTAAACAATGTTACTCCTATGTAAGGTCCCTACTAGGTACTCTAGCTATTGTATCATGTATTTAAATATATGTTAATCTCATGTACGTTTATAAAATATGTATTTTTATAGAATTATAGTCTGTCTTAGATTTTCGCGATTATTTCACATTGAAATAAAACTAGTTTGAATGGATTTAAATTGCGTATATTAATGATTTTTATCATCATGACGTTTCGAGCACTTTACAGCGTTCGTTGTCACGGGTAGACTGATGTGACATTTGTCTATTTGAAGTATAAAAGAAAGATTATCTATATTATATATTATATTAAGACAAATCTTTGGCCCTGTAAATAATATTTCTTTAGAAGCCAATTTGAATACGAATAGTGTACAAAAACTGTCACGTTTTAATTAATAGAAATGATTTCATTTTAACTTTCAATACGAATGACTGATTAAAAAGACGATTTAAATAAACGAAATATGCGCATTAATATGGGTAAATTATTGATAATATTAAAATTTGAATGTTTCGTTTTCGCCGCAGGACGGCGTGGACGACACGGCGGCAACGGCACGACATGGGAACGACATCGCCGACACCACTAATTGAATGAATAACGCAATATCAAGACTTCAACTTCAAGAGTGGAATCCGTTCGCGTTTACTCACGACACGACGTTATATCGTGTCGTCTGATGTGGACAGTCCACAGATGAAGCTGAAAAGTATATACCGTGAAAGTAATGACAAATAGACTCTTATTAATCTAAAAAATAATGGTTGTTTTATTTTGAATCGTTTTGATGTTATATATACAGATGAAAATATAAGACAATTTGACAAGCTATTTTGAAGATCTTAACTTCAAAAACACATACAATACAATACATATACAACATTTTGTGTTTTCATCCAAAAAATAATATTTTTGTATTTGAAATCTACACTAAAATGTATCTAATGAATATAAAGTACAATGTACAATTAGAAATTAGAACATATAACAAATATTACACACAATGCACTATATTTTTTTATATGTAGAAGTCTACGAGTCTATGATTATTAAATAACATATTTAGAAACTTAAAAATTCTGACAATATTACATACATACACATCGAATTGATAACCTCCTTTTTTAAATCAGTTAATAAATAAAAATTAGGAAAGCGAAGAAATAAGCTACTAACATATAATTTAAAAAAAACGTAACACAGCCTGTACATATCCCACTGCTGGGCATAGGCCTCTTCTCCTATTAGGGAGAAGGTATGG
>DVVJ01001732.1:0-10785 GCA_018234505.1 Junonia neildi neildi
CTTGAGTAATTGATATAAATTTCAGCTTCATACCTCCACGCGTTCCTGAGAAAAAGGGTCTTGACAGACGGACGGACAGACGGACAACAAAGTGATCCTATAAGGGTTCCGTTTTTTCCTTTTGAGATACGGAACCCTAAAAATCATTATTTTATGCTCTAAATGATATAAATGCAAAATATATATTATGTGACTCTGTGTACAAAATGACATTATAATAAAATAATTTCAAAGTACCATTTAAATAAAAAAATAAAAATATTATTTTAGTAGTTATCATTTTATTTATATTTAAAAATAGATGTATGTTTACTTTGTTGTTACTTTGTTTCATATTTTGGCTTCGCCGAACAATTTCTGAACGCATCCATTTTGAATTTTCTAGCCATTTGACGTTTATGTGTTCGCGCCAAAACTATTTTGTTTTCGTGCCACTGACCGAGAAACTGAACTAGAACTTTCCAATTGTGCTTACAATATTAAGATTTAATTAAAATTTAAATTGAAATTGTGTACCTTATTCAAATTCAATTAACTTTTTTGAGCTCTCTCTAATAGTAGAGTCAGGTCTTACGAGTGTTAAAGGTAAAGTATATTAATTAAAGATTAAGCGAGGGTAAGTATTAAACTTTATTTAACTTAAAATTGAAATTTCTTAAAAATCTTGTTTATCGTTATAGCTACGTAAAGCGAAATATGTAAAAAATACTGATCTTAAATTCTTAATCGTTAGTCACGAGAAGAGCCCTTCTTAGCCCAGTGGTGGGATATTAAATTTATAAGTAGTTATTATTAAGTTAAAAAAAATAGTTATTGTTTGAGTATTCATATCCGAGTATTATCTTAATTTTATTATAGAGCTAGAGGCAACCACTATATATTGTGTAAATAATTTGTATACAAGTCTTAATATTTAAGTGCGGTTCTACACTATTTAGTACATAGAAAATAATAACAATAACAGTAAAATTCAATAGGTATTTAATTATTATTAAAGTAAACAGAGCGTGAGTGAATGAAGCAAGTGCGACATTGGGTTGGAAGAAAACCTATAGGTAATTATAAGGACGATACACTCATAAATATAATAACTGTGTTATAATCGTGGCTGCTTGGTTAAAATTTATAATAGGTGACTATGAATGTAGACAAAAGTTAACTTGATTTTTGTCAAGATAAACTACATTTATTAAAATTTATTAAAATTATACTGATATCGATTTTATTCGACTTTTAATAAGATTTATATTTTTAATTTTATTTAAAATAACTGAAAAACTTGATATTTTTTTTTTTAATTTTACAATATATTATTAATTTCTTAATCGTTTTTGAATGAATAGATGTTAATTACAGCTTTAAATACAATTTTACTAACTATTCTAACGTTTTTAAGCTAAACTCTTTCAATGACACTAGCTACAAACATAGATTTATGTACAAGGCGCTAAATTAATATTTCCGTTGATATCTGGAAAAGGTTTTTCGCGTTTACAGTTAGTAAGTACTTCATTATTTTCCTCATAAAAGGAAAATAAGCTAATGGGACATAATAATATGAACAGAATAGATTAACCAATCTATCATCAGAGAATTTTAAATACCATCACCCAGACTGGTTGTTATTATAATCTATATTTGATGAAAGCCTTATTCCATGTCACAAAGGCCAAGTAAGGTGAACGGTGTAATGTGGTACACTTCCGGTACCAACAATTATGTGGATTAATTTAGCGTACGAAATATTTTTGTATCAAAATTTCCTGAAATAAGAACATTAACAAAGCGCAAATGTCTAAACTCGTTTGCCGATAGGTTCGAGTTTGATTAAAAAAAAATTAAATCCGGTTCTCATGTTAAGTAAGACATTTAAAATTTTGGTATGTATATTTATTCTTATAACTATATGTAATATCTATAAATGTCTTTGTAAAGCTGAGACCAAACTAGTATCATGTGCTAGTATCTACACAAAAATGATACACGTACTATCAGGGGAACTATTTTGAATATGTGTTTCGTTAAGTTGCCTAGTGATTGTTGTCTTAGATTTTCGCTATTATTACACATTGAAATAAAACTCGTTCGTTCGTGGTCACGGGTCTACCCGTGACCACGAACGCTGTAAAGTGCTCGAAACATCGGGATTATAAAAAATTATCAATATACGCGATTTAAATCCGTTCAAACTAGTTTTATTTCAATGCCTAGTGATTGTTGATGTAAGGACAAGAGACGAAATATGGGGAGACAGGTGTGCATATAGAGTTCCAGAATTCCCTTCTGGACTAGTTTACACTACAGAATAAAGTCAGAGGGTATACCTACTGTATATTAAAATATAATGTACCGCCCGTAATATTGGTGAATCTTTAAAAAAATAATATCTAGATCTACAATATATAAGCCAAAAAATGTTATTTAATACCATTAGAGTTGTAAAATATCGATGTTATAGCACCTGTATTTCCGAGTAGACGGTTAGACTTGACAAAATGGAATTTGTCCTTCAAACTATAAATTATAATTTATTTTATTGACATACATATTAATTCACATAATATACCTTGTAATGATATAATATATGTTTAATAAATCATATTAAGTTAAACTATCCCGATTATTACATAATGTTTTTTGCGAGTGGTTCAGAACAGCCTGCCATGAAAACTTTTCTTACACCGTTTTCACAACTCTCAGCTTGCAGTTGAAGTATTTAATTAGTGCGATGAAACGTGTACCGTTTGTTTAAATTATTAGTTAACTATAAACGCTATTTTAAATTAAATTAATGTAATTTTTTTTACAAATATAACCAAACCATCTAAATGAATTGCTTTATCTGATGTGATAAATTCAAACCAAAATAAATCGATCGTCAAAATTTAATTACACGACATGTGATACTAAAAATAATTACGGCGATAATATTAAATATCAATGTTAATTCGAGTGACGCAATAATAGTTTCACCGCGATTAATAACGAGTATACCTGAATTAAGAACCTTGACAGAACAGCCGTGAAACTGCTTTGCCAGATCGAACAGTTTGTAACATATTAAAGATTTGTTATTATTTTTTTTTATGTTAAACCTGTAGCTTTGAATTCGTGGTATTTTGCTCTTGGTAATATTTAATGACAACATTTTCTCGAGGTACAAATTTATTTTCAGGTTTTTGCCTTAGTTATTTTTGCATATTAAATAAGCAACACGCGTGGATGCTCATTTGAGTGTATCTATTAAACTCTACTGCTCGGTTACATCTTTTTTTTAGTAGATCGCGTGTGAACATCTTGTAAGACGATTAAATATACGAATTATTAGACATTAAAATTTATATACACTTTGCAAACATAATTGGTGTGCTTATTTGAATTGCTTAACAAAAAGCAGATTAAAGTGTTTTCATAGACCATTACTTGCGATTATATAAGGATTAAGTATAGCCATAATACAATTTTATAATTCTATAGACAACATTTTTTTGATAAATAAAATAAAATGTTTATAAAGAAGACTCCTTGTACCTACATACTTGTAGCAATGTTGTAGTGAATAGAGCAATCAATAACCAATAAATATGGACAATTTTAAAATAAACGCAATTATACCTAACTGTAACTTACAATTTAAGCTTGTTACGAACAAGTATTTGCGGTTGACAAATACACGAATGTAATAGTTAATGCTAAGGTAGAGCTTAATGTAAAAATATTATTTTATATCACTAAAATGTGTTACATATACTGATCTAGTTTTATTCGATATGTTTTATATGACTACATACGAGTAGGTGTTGAAATTTAAGAAAGACAACTATATATAATTGTTATTTTAAAATCTTAATAGGGTACGAGTTTTATATATTCGATGTTAAGCATCAATTTTCAAATTTTTACATTTTAAAGACTTAAGATTTTCAAAAGGCTATGCATATGATGATTTGTTGTCTAACACATTATGAGTTGGCAGGACATGACAGCGAAAGTATAGAAATGGCAGCTCCAACTATTTGGGTGCCAGGCGAATAAATAAAATTGCGCCAACTAATAATTATTTTACCAAACTATTACAAATTATAAAGACCTTAAAATTGAGGTTGTGACCCGAATTTCCGAATAGGTACTGCACATAACTATCCCTGGGATAGTGGGATATGATATTAATTTCTTTATTCGCACTGATTTTTGTAC
The DNA here is from genome assembly GCA_018234505.1 of Junonia neildi neildi. Lineage (NCBI taxonomy): Eukaryota > Metazoa > Arthropoda > Insecta > Lepidoptera > Nymphalidae > Junonia > Junonia neildi. The sequence continues at coordinate 4,198 of DVVJ01001732.1, forward strand.
TGCCTGAAATTTAGCACCTCAGATAGCATTCTAGTTCGTCTATTGACTCAATGTGATAGAGCCGCCTATAGCTATCATCATGACATCATTGCACGTATACCTATGTCTCAACATACACTTAGCCTTATGATCCTATCCATATTGTTCAAGCATTAGTATACTACGAGTTATAGTAGCGTTTTTGCCCATCTAATTGTAAAATGAACAATGATAATTGTCTGTTTTGCGCCAATACAAATCATAGTTAGACGATTATTGTGAACATATACCTCGAATTAATATCAATTTAAAGCAGAATTAAACCTTCAACACACTTTCCCGAGCAAGAAACGATTAGCGATCAAGTAGTTACATCACAGAGTTGCAGAATCGGCCGCCTTGCGACACTGGTCGTTACCCCTTCATAAGCGTTGACGGAAAAGAGATGTTATATGAGGTAAAGCTTCTAGAAACTATTATATATTAAATAACACACATATCGACGACCACATTTTGCTCTAGAATCTAATGAAATCAGATATATTTGTCTAGAGCAGTATGTTTCTTGGAATGTCTGAAGTTTGATCGCCTTCCGTTATGTTTTACCAGTCTCACGAGGTTGCGGATACCTCTATTTAGTCTATATGTATATTTTATCATAGGAGAAAAGATCTTTTCATTGCATATGAAAATATATATTAGCAGGTTATGTTTTTCTATTACCATTAGGTACATTTGAAGTACCCGATATTTAGGCACCAAATATAACATGAACAGCAGAAAGAAACGCTTAGGATTACAAAACTTCCTTTACCCACTCCCTAAAACAAGTTTTACTTCGGCAAAATGTATATAGGTAGTTTGCTATAAAGTAAATAGGCATTAATAATATAAAAGTTATAAGTTGTTTTACGGCCTTATTCTATTACACATTCATTTTCATTTACGGATGTACTAAGGATTTATGCTAACGACATGTCTGGCTAAGTATTGTCTATACTTTTAATTCCAATTTTTTTTCGAACTTACTCAAATTTAGATTTATAATATTTTGATTTCACGCTGTAAGACAATGGATCTTTTAATCTATTTATAATAATAGCAATAACACAAAATTGATATGACCTCGATTTTATTACGTTATGTGTACAAGAGTAAAATATTTTTTTTTCTTATACTAAATAAAAACTGTAATTTATTAAATGACCTTATTCGTCATCATCAACATCGCACCGAAATAACTTGCACAAAATAGAATGTAAGCGATTGATCTTGTAAAAAACATTACCAGACAGTCGCCAATTACGTCTTTAAGAAATTGATTTAATCGCGTCTTAGTGATTGTATTTTATTTGAGACTTTAGCAATCAAGTATATTCTTATGAATATTGTAAAGCCGAAAGTTTGTAAGTTTGGATGTTTGTTGCTCTATCACACCAAAACTGCTCTACCGATTTGGCTTTAAAATGATGATAGCTTATACCTTGGATTTCGACATACATAGGCTAATTTTTTTCCAAAAACCTCAAAATTCACGCGTAAATTACATAAAATCATCACAGAAGTCGCTGGAAGCAGCTAATTTATGTGTACTAAAAAAAAAATAATTTGGAGGCGTTCATAATTCGAATATCAACACACACGTAAGACTGTGTCGACACGTTAGTTATATAAAAATATGATGTATACAGTAATTTTTGTTTAAAACGCTTCCTTCTCGAGTTGTCGCATTGCGTAGCAATTGTGTGATTTGTATGTAACACTAAATTAGATGTTTGCAAAGGAGCGGACGCGAGTGTAGGAACCGTCATAACAAACGGAAACACGATTGTGTTGTAATCTTAACGCCACATGACACTCAGACGCTAAGCCAAGTGTAAACCTGTATTTCGAATTCTTGAGAAACATCCATAAAAACGCGGTGAACTATTCAACTTTATATAAATAATACAAAACTAAAACTAAATCTGTGTCGAATGTGTAACAGTTACATTAATGATGCCTAATGTTAAGTAAATGTGTTATAATGGTAGGTTATTCATACTTACATAATAATTGGGTAATAAACAAAAATAGAATAAAAACGATCTACTTTAGAAACTTTTCGTCCGTCATCGTAGATCCAGAAGCAGACCCAAAACAAGGTGAAAATATGTAGTTTTGAAGGACATGAAGATGTGCCAATTGTCCGACGACGATATCAAGGATAGAGCGAAATGGAGCGCAAAAACAAGGAAAGTTGACCCCACCACTATGTGGGATACAGGTGTAGCTAAGAAGAGAGAGGAGAGAGACAGAATAAAAGCGATGGTTTTTAGAGCAGCTGAACTTTTAAATCAACTAGTTTTGCTTGATAGTTTCAATCATATTATACTCACCAGATTGGTTGATGCACATAATTTGTATGGGTATGGGCACCTGTTGGAAATGGGCAAAATTGTCGCATTTCTGTACAATTTTGCTAACTGATTTATGGGCTAAGACGCGGTATCGATAATAATTTTATGTAATCAACCCTCTGCACTATTTTTATAATCCTTCAATAAATGCAGTAGTTATTTAAATCTCGTCTTTACAAAAGAGTTACAAAATAATTTATACATGTAACTATTGATTTTAAGTTGTATTTAAATGACATCTCGTCTTAGAATTGTCTTTACAAAGCAGTCAAGTATTCAACAAGTTTTTAAAGATACAATTTTTAGTACAATATAAAAACCACTCAGAACATAATTATACTTAATAAAAAGGAAGCCGACCAAATGCTCAATAAAAAGTACCTTTAAGGTAATTATAAAATCATATCACAAATATCATATCCGTAGTGATACAGCCTTTTCCAGCTAAAACGTCTACAGACTTAACTAAAGCTGACACAAAAATAGCCTAACAGTATCATCCTGCAAACTTTTATCACTTTTATTTCATTTAAACAAGACGCAGGAAACTGTTAAATAACATTAAATATCCGAGTTCTTTCGTGTAATCCTTGATGAGCGTAGGCGTATATTAAGTAATTTAAAAAATCCATGAGTACTTGAAGACGATTACATCTCTTTAATAGAATGTCACAATTGAATAATGCGGCCGTAATGACGATGAATCGAATGATTGACGAAAGTAGGACGAGAATTGCTCGTTCGTTTTGAATCAACCTGAAATTTAATTTGATCCAGGACATACGATAAATATCAGTAAATTAGTATTAGCCAAGCATATTCCAAAAATTTTAGACGATATCTACCAGAATTTTATAAAATATATAAACATGATATCCACTTGGCAAATAAGATCCTATCAAAAATTATTTGTTATTGTTATTTATTTTCGCCACAATTTAAGTATTATAACAATTATATTGAAAAAAAAAACATTATTAGAAAAAAGTCTACTTTTTGAGTTACTTGTTATAATAATTATCCTCTGATCACTGTTGACAATACATCTGATTGTGGCGGCATTATAAACAATAAAGTAGTATAAAAATCTACTTTTAAATTATTGGGTATAATGTCGTCTGATTGACAATACATCCAATGGTTGCGGCGAAGCAAATAAAACAATGCCGTACCGAGAATCACGGCTGGTCGTAGGTCAAGAACGACTTTCACTCTTGCACGCAATGAGGCATGCACCTGTTGATTGCGCGTTTACTTTATGTGTCGTGCTCTCATTGTTTGATTTACTACACAAGTTTTGTTTTCCTTTTTATTAAAAACTCTTTGTTCCAACATTTTTTCTGCCATGTTACTGGTATTTATGAAATCAGCAAGTCCAAATTATCAAATAACCAATTGAAAAACATCAAAAAAGAGAATTTTCCAATGGCTTTTAATGCTAATAAATAATTTATTATACGTGAAAATTGGATGGGTTTTTTTGCAAAGGCATTTTTATTCTACATCATTCTCCTCGTAATCGGATCACGTCCAGTTTAACTGAAATGGTCTTGTGGATCCGTTTTTGCTTGTAAAATCGGTCAACCACCTCATTTATTTTCCTGACACCTGGCAATTGTTGCATGATTCAACTATCATATTAATTCTATACATGAAGTCTATTGAAATATTGGGAAAAACTCAGATATATTTATTCATCCTTCCTTATTCGAAGAGTCCCAAATGTATAGATATGGAACGTTCTAGACGTATTTGTTAGCATATGAACCACATGTATTAGAGCTCAGGAAGTGTTATAAGGAAAGCCCTGCAACCTCGGCGTAACCTCCCACGTTCGCCTTAACCCGACCACGAGGATGCCTTGATGTGACCTCGTATTCCTCACATCTCTATTCTTCGACTCGTTGGACTTATGGGAGTATCAAACATTAGATTTATGAAGTTTCTTATAAAAAAAAATTGTTATTTAACATCAAGTGTGACAAACCAATGTTTGTAAAGTCATTTTTGGTTAGAAAATTTGTTAAAATAGGTACATGTAGTATTTAGAAAATGTCTGAAAAAGTGTGTAATGCCCATGAAAGACAACTTACTTAAATTATTTTTATGGACAAAGTGTGACAAGACGGGAATAAAAGTAAATGTACCTACTATTTTTCCATCTTTGTTAATTAAAACGTTTATTATGTTAGTAAAAGTTTAGTTCTAATGTCTTTTTGGATGAAGCTCATAAAATAACTTTACATTACCTTTGAGCATGAAAATTATAACCACTAAAATTGTTTACAATAATATTTATTTATAATTGACTATGGTAAAACGTAGTCGTTAAATTGCGGGACACAATTTAAAAGCTATTACAAAATGAGTCTTTGAATAACGAATATTCTAAACTCGTGTAAGTTTATGTTCGTGGTTAATGATTAAACTGTTAATTAATCGCGGTTATGGTGTCATGTTATTTATTTATGAATTTATGAGAAAGACACAAAAATTGTATAGGTATCAGGTGTATGACTTCTTACTCGTAGATGTTAAAATTTTTGTTTAAAAAATTTGTCAGGTGCTCTGAGCCAAATAACTTACTTTTAAAAGAGTGATTATGTGAGCCCAACACATAACAAATAAAGGATATCCAAAGGCTTTGTGCCAACCAATTTTGACAAAATAATGACGTACTGTTTACTCATCCTTTACAATATCACTGTGCCTCATCGTTATGGATACCTAATTAATATGCCGATTTCAGCGTTACATTTATTTATTGAACTTACTGTAAAATAAAAATAAGCACTAGCGCAGTAGCAATTGAAAGTAACTGTGTAGGTGTACCTTCTCATTGTCACATTTACTTTTTAAGGCTATTAAAATCAAGGTAGTAAAATGTTCAACCAATTTTCACATACACGTGCAAGTTTGACGTAAGCCTTGATATAATAAATATTCTGGTGTTTTCACGAGGACTGCGTTGAGGATGAGGAATTTGGATGCAGGTCAGGTACGACCTTAACTTTTGACTCGGTAAATCTTTACGACCACTCCTAATATATGAAGCCTCTGTTCATTTCAATAGAATTTACGAAGTGTATTTTGAGATTTATGTAGGTCAATTTATTAAGGTCATTCAATTGAACCGTTAGGTAATTTTTAATTAAAGCAAATAAAAGTTTATTGAAATCTTTAGACTTTAGTACTAATTTATACATAATAAATTGAACAATATGTTCCGTTACTTTATTTAAATTATTTTGCAGTAGCTCGTCTTATAAATGATGATTATGCTACCATTAATTTGGTACATATATCCATAGTTTGTTGATAAATAAGTTATGAGTAGCGGGAGAAGCAATAACATAAAAGTAGTAGGTAAACATCTAACTAATAAGCATTTTTATAGACTAACAACCTAACTAATGGAATATATTGAATTTCCATCGTATCATTATTAGTTTTAATCGTAAACCATTATCATTAAGGTTAAGACCGTGCAATTTTTCAATCAGATACATTCGAACGATGGCTACATGACATGCAAATAAATTAGTAACGATTAGGACATGGTGTGACTCCGCTATTACGTCGACACGAACGTTTCTTAATATTGCGTGGCGGCAATTAAAGTATATAACTTTATAGGAATGTAAAGTTATTTCGACCTTGTTTATTACTTGTGAGGTAATGTACACGTAATATAAGAAATTTTGATAATGATTATGCTGTTATGATTTTAGAGACAGGATTCATTTCAATTATTATGTATTAGATCAAAATGCTTTGACTATGAGGTATGTAAATAAATAATGCACCCCTTTTTATTTCATTGTTAGTGTAAAAAGAGACTAAATTAATAACTGCAATAACGAGGGAGATAAACGGCATCTATCTAAGGGTTTGTGCAAAGAAATACGGAACCACTGAACACGCTTAAAAATATGACATCAATACAAAGGTACATACATCATTCCAAATCAGGAATATTTCTCCATATCAGTAGGCCATATTTATATTCATATTATTTAAACAAAATTTACATTGACGCATGTAAATCAGTAAGTATAGGCTAGTAACAGGATACATTTAAACATTAGTTCATCACACGAAGTAGGTAAAATCTTTCTGCTTGTAACAAAGTAACGATGGGAATGAGGATGGTGGCAAGGCGAGTACTGGAAACATCCTCCGAACTAGGGCGTTTAATTAATTACAAGCC
>DVVJ01001733.1:0-10785 GCA_018234505.1 Junonia neildi neildi
ATGACAGATTCGAAATTCAAATGTAATATTTTTTTATAATTAAGTGTAACAGTATTTATGGCCAGACTAAGTATAATAGTTTAACATAGCGTCCATTTTGTTTCGAGCTTCGAATAAACCTAATTCAAAGGTATAAAAGAAATTTTGCACTTTTATAATGTTAGCAAAGACGTATAATGAGACATGAGGCATGACACAAAAAGCGAGCCAACATTTAATATGTAAAAGGGCCGCTAGGAAGCTGGTCGTCTCATTGAAATTCATGAAGATGTCAACAAAGCGGACACTGATCGAGATCGCTCTCTACATTCAGATCCAGGAACAATTGTTTTCTCCAAAACCTTTGCAGTTCGGCGAATTCAAATGGACTAAAACGGCAAAGGTAATGATGATAAATGTCATTCGCTTTCGTATTTAGTTCGGTTAATGTTACGTGATGCGCGGCTTTAATTACACGGGATTAGGGGATTATCGTTTGGAACTTTCGAGTTAATTCGTACCAGATTATACGTGATAATGAAAATTTTACGTAAAATAAATACTTTATATATTTAACCCCATTTTTGGGTATGTTTTTAATCGATTATAAGCCAATTGTAATGAATCTATCTTTGATAATTAACTTATACCCTGAAATTAAAAAAAAAGATTATTTCAGAAGTTCGACAATAGCCGACATGAAAATCAATACGGAGGCCAAAATCGTTTATTGTCTTTCTGACAATCTGGATATCAATGCCGCAAGAAGCATTGAATCGGTTTCAAAGAACTCGTCACGGTTATAGCTTTTGTATACTACTTCAACATACAGAACACTTTTTATGCTGGAAAATGAAAATGTTTCAAAGATAATCAAAAAACTTTATCTCCAACTCTCAAGTCCACTCGAATGAAGTCGCGAGCACAGCTCGTGGACTCATAAATATTTAGAACGTTCAATTTTGCTTTCTTCAGACAGTATTTTCAGATAAACAGTTATTCACATAACATTTAAGATCCTGAGTATCTGTAACATTTTCGTACTTATAAATACAGTCGTCGTTTGTACAAATAAACTGGGAGTGTAATGAAGACTGTTAAAGTTTAGCACTTATACGGGCAACACGATTATTGTCAGAAAGACGTTACATGTAGGGTAGCGCCCGGCGGGCCGTCGTCTGCCCCTCGTCGGGGCTGAGCGCTAATAAGGCCGATAATAGCTTTTACTTTAACCTTGTTTCCTCGCCTAGAAGTAATATGCTATGAAGCGTCCACTAATTATATAAGTTTCACAGCCAAATTGTCGCTTATGTCCAACTTAATACGCCTTCTGCTACAACTGTGTTGTACACAAAATATTCAGCAATTTTATAATTTTAACAATGATAAAATTTTGACATTGTTAGTTGATAATTGTTTTTATCTGAAATGGTTGTTTTGTATGTTAATGAATTTTAATTTAATTATCTATCTCTTGATAACGATGATACAAACAATGTATGCAAAAAGCAATCGTCTGTCTAATTGGAAAATTTGTATTCATTGCAAATTCACACACAGAAACCTAGCGAATCCAATTTAGATTGCTTCATTTTGTATTCATATCTAAAGTTCTCGCCGTCCCTTGTTACTTAAGGAAATGAAAAAAGTTGACAATTCCGGCGGCCAGCTAAGTTGTCCATACGAATGTTTACGAGCGCGAGTACGTCGCGCCGCCGCTCCGCGAACTTTTTTAATATCCGACTCGACTATTGTTCTATAAACATCTCACTATTTGTGGACCGGTTATTAACAATGGAGAGCGGTTCCCGAAACTGGCTATTCAAATAAATTGTACTTCACTTTTTTCTTGAAAATTATTTTCATTTGAAAAACTTTAAAACGCTCACGAGACTCTCATTGTGCGGCGCGGAAAGTAAAATTGAATCGGGTAGCATAAAATGGCACATCAAAATTATTTATGAAGCATTTCGCTCAATCCGCTGCATACGTGTGCGGGCTCGAGAGTTAATACGTTTAAACATTTAGTATATTCGAAATACTTAAGCCACTTCAATGGAAGCATATAACGGAATTTAGCTTTATTTTTATCAAGTTTTATTTTATAGCAACGAGTCATTAGAGCCGAAATATGAGCTGTACCGGTAAGTAGGTCAACTGGCGTGCTTGTGCAGATGACGTTTAACTTAAGCGCTACATTACATATTTATGCGGAGAAACATATCGTAAAAATCAGCAGGGAAATAAACGTGTGTACGCATATATTACTAACTTAACGAAATCACAGTGAACCCTTTGTATTGTCGTGCCATTTATTTAATAACTATTAGCCCCGTTTCTAAAGTTACAATACATTGTGGGCGCGTTGGAATCAATAGCGCGGCCTTTTCACGTTCCTTCGCATGTATGAAGGAAGTGACGCCTACAAGTGGCCGTAGCTTTTTCCACTCCTGTCAGTTGTCATGATAAAAGCGAATGCGGAAAGAGGTAGAGGCGCACGCGACGCCGCGGTCGTTGGCGATATTATACGAGCGCACGAAAACGGGTCAAAGTCAGCAAATATGTTTAGCGGATTTGAGTGTAACGAGTACGGGCGCGTAGCGAACATTAGATTAGACTTGTTTGAACACGCTTAAAATTTATTTGAATCGAATTGCGGGGAACGTGAGGTTGCTAAATATCATTAAGTGGGAACAAATGTTTTGCAGAATTCCAACGGAATAATTACCGTATATCTAAAAACAAATTTCCTTATTACATTAAACTGAACAAAAAGCAATGATCCCTGAAATGTCCGCGTTATCCTGTTGCGGGCTTCCGGCTAATAGTTACACCAAACGAGTTATCAATAGTAATTGCTCTCGAGAAACCGAAATGCTAGGCGATGAATGGCCGCAATATAATTTAAATGGTTTGTGTTCGCTTCGCTGAAAAAGTAAACACGGGCTAAAACTCGTTTGGAAAAAAACGATTTCAATTCCCTTTTAATTTTCGTATCGAGTGCGCTCCGCTCGGGTTCGCTTCCAAATATCAATGTTTATATACTGGTATTGGACATCGATCAAAATCGGTGTGAAAAAGAATTTTTTTTTTCAATTTTATGAATACCGCAAATAACTGCAAAGTTCCATTGATGGAAACAAAACTGCAAAAAATATCACAGAAAATTATATATAACGAAGATGAAGTGTGACTAGACAAATGTTCCAACTTCTCTAAACAGATTTGTCTACCACCACAGCTCTGTCTGGGTCGCGAGTGACCTGAATGGAAGCAAATGACCCGTCCCGCGAACACCGTATCAATACGATTACGGGCAAATAAACGGAATCAAACAAATCCCGCCCGCCGCAGCCATGCGCTCGTTAACCGATGTGCTGAAACATTATATGTACGCATTCCCGGGGATTTTATTGATGGTAATACTGTTTTAAAATTAAACAGACGGAATATAATTTATAGCTGAATAATGTTACTCATTTTGAACTTAAAATTGGATTGGAAAATTGTGAGGTGTGTACGATTATAGCTAATGTACTGTTTGTGTTTTTATTCTTCGGTGTTTCTTTTTTCCTTCCAACACAAATTGGAATAAAAATTTTGGGCTTGGGCTTGAAAAATCGGAGATACTGGGTCGTGTCGACTCAATGTAGCGTGTATGTATTAAAAACGCAACATACAATTACAGTTTTTATTACGTGTACTACACTCTTATTACAGTTATAGACAGGTTCACCGTCTACGTTACGAATCCATGTAAATTTTACAAATAGTAAAGGATTAAAAAAATTAAAGCTATAATTCCGCTTCAATCAGACAAATCACAATTGCATGGTTTTGAAAAAGAAAACAAGCAATATTTTCCTCCTAATATGTCGAGTTCTTGCTAAGTGGGTATTCTTGTACGAAGCATACTTATTGCTTTTTAAAGTGTCTTATAAATTATCAACTTTTAAATTCGTACATGCAAATGTCTAGATAACATTACGAACGGTAAATTATTGAAAAGAATCGAAATATTATAACTCTGTGGCGTTTACAACAACGAGGCGCCCCGCGGCGCGCTGTCAGCCGCGGCCTCGTCGCACATGTTTATGATCATTGCTTAAGTATTTCGCGATTTTTCCTTTACTTTCAAATCTTTTATTTATTTAAAAGTAACGGTTAAACCAGCAGGCGTATCATTTCATGTTAAATGATCACCGCCACCCATGGACATTTGCAACACCGAAGGAGCCACAATTGTGTTGCCTTAAAAATAGAAATATGAAGAGAAGGAGTTTAGAAAATTAGGGAAGAAATTGGGAGTGGAGATAGGTTTCTGGCTCTCTCTCTTACTTACCGTTCGAAACTTCACATTACTTTCTTTATGCTGGTTTTCTGTAGGTGTGCTACAACGTACTACCTGGATCAGTCCAGGACAAGGAGCCTACTAACATCTAGACTCATTAAACTAAAACCTAAGCCTACAAAAGATTCAAATAATAAAACAGAGTCTGCTTTATTAACGGTGCCCTCGGGTTCACGCAACTTTAATGAGATATCATCAAGGTGGGCTGTAGTGGTAACAAAAATGTTTTACGACTCAATAAAACTGGGGCACTTCGGTGTAACTGAAGCAACAATCCCAGGTACGACGCGGGCATGCATTAGTAATGTTGTCACTGCGGATTAATTGTGTTGCCGCTTTCATGTATAAATAAACTGTATTTGAATTCATACATTTATTTACAGAAGTTAAAATAGAAAGGAAAAAGTGTGCATACTTTTACGAAAGAGTCGATCTTATTGTTAGTGTTATCTTACTTAATATTTCCTTAATGTTCCAACTCTGATGAATCATGACTTATACTTTTCCGGATGATGCAAAGAACTTTGAAGAACTTTAACTCTTTCGTTAAGAAGCAAGAACAACTCTAAGAAATGCACTTATAGCAGTTTCAGTTTCTTTTGCATTATCTCCTATCAGGGTACGAGTAATTTAATAATGAGACTGAAGTTATTTAAGCGTTGGGTCAGATATTTTCACGTACTTTACTCAAGCAAACTCTTTTAAACTCAACGTATCCATCTATTATACTTTTACGTTCTTTTTAAATTTGAACGGGTTTTTACTGAGAAAAGACCTTTATAGTTATTTGTTAGCAGAATTAATATATTCAAGACAACTCCAATAGACCAAACATCTTCAAACAGGCAAGACTATTGAATCAATTTACCATCCTTGGTACCAGTTCAAAGTTCGGAACTAGACTGAAAACTATTGAAACTTAAAGAAACAACTAACCGAGCAATATTATGTTTAATTTTTGATTGAAATCCAGACACGTGACAGGCAGAAGTCTGGGAAGGTAAGCAAGGCCCCGTTCCCAATTGTCGTGTGTCGGATCCGAATTTTAATCGGATGTTCCAGTGGCAGAACATTTTATATAAAGCTATTCACACTTGTCGTCCGATTAAAAATCGTAGATGTGTATAGAAACGCTGACAATCGATTAAAATCCGAATCCGACACACGACTAGTGGGAATGGGCTCTCAGGTCAATTCTACCGGCGCGGCGTGGAGCCTGCATTAGTGATGAGCGCCAGTGACCTTTGAATCCGAATAGAACTGTATCGTTCCGGATAACATCATGTTTCTGTTTGTCATCTTATTCACTATTTACGCGATATGGATTATTTCACAGGTCTCGGGTCTTTACTGTTGTCGGATTATATCTTGTGGTAGACTTTGGTAAGGGTCAGCGTCTGTACGATCTTATAAAATTGTTAAATCAAGTGATATTATTTAATATTTTCCCATGTTACGTATAATAAAATACTTTAATAATTTTAATTTAAATCAAGGCAAGTCTAATTAGCCAAGAATGTAATGATGTCTAAACAAAATACTATATACCCTAAATAATATATTAATTTTCTTAAAACTCTCATTCACAATATATTTAGAATTCTCTACCGGCGATCCGATATATAAAAACTATGATTGTTGTGAGTCGAAACCCGCTAACGTTAGCGTTTCAGTCATTTTAAATAACTAATATCGTCATAATAATAAAAACCTCTACATTCACTATATACAACGTCAACGTGAATCACAAAAACCAGTTAATAATGAAGTTAATAATAGAATAAAAATATAATGAAAACAATAAACGAAAACAAAGACTAACTAGAACACACAAAAAGGTACAAAGCATCGAGATGAAAGTTGAACGGCTAAATAAATTGACAGAGCAAAACAATCAGAGCGTCGGAATAAATGCGGGGAAATTAATTGTAAGGACGGGTCGTCAGTTTGTGTGTTTGTTGTCGGAACATGCATCTGACGTTCTCGTTTGTTTGGTTAGAGAAAATATTGAAAGCTAATGAATTTTTAAAATAGACAATTATTTATTTATCAGCAGTTGTTAAAATGATCCATTACTATGTTTTTGTACAAAGTATTGTAACCCTTTTCACCTTTTTGGAAGTGAAATTTCGTCAAATTAGTTAATGGATATTAAAGAAGGAATATTCCTGACGCATGTCTGTAGGTATTACGGTTCTAGAAATTTTTTGATAAGTCATCATATTGTATAAAAATTATTAAATATTGCTTTATTCACCAGCTTTATGCCAGCGACTGCAAATTATTCTACTAAAGATTTTTTCAAGCCACTCTTCTTTTTATAACGGCCACTTAAATTCCACAGCCCCTCACCAAACCAGTAACCGTTTAGACGAGAATAATTTTCCTACTAACAACCATTATCAGGTGATCGTGATAACAAAGCGAACCGGCAGCTTTGCTAAAAAAGTCACTAATAAAAACAAAGTAGGTTCTCCAGAAACATTAGCAAAGTACACAAACACACGAAGCGCCTTTCGTGCTACTTAAGTGAAGTCCATTACAGTCTTAATCGAATGTTCCGAATGACATAATTTCTCTTTATTATATTCCAGAACAAAACGTAACGAATCACGACAAAGGAGGAACTCCGAGGCGAAAGTCCGTTATTATTCCATTAGTAACATTTCTATGTCATCAAGACATTATGCGGTGTCCCTGTTCCCGCCGCTCCCCGCAGTAACTCTACCCGCTCGTATATATTACCTACAATGAGAACCCTGTCGAAATTGATACCATGTTTTTCGTGTAAGCCTATAAGATTCTATTTGCTTTCTACCCTTTAACGCCCTCTGGGATCGACCCGAGTCTATATGTTTAACGAAAACCTTGTTTACACTCGTACCTTCGATGAGTTTCGAAACGTATAAATTTAATTACATTTTAATATTATCATATTTATAACATCAGCGGAATGGTATTCATCTAATCGCTGTATTCATTACTCGTCGAAAGAAATACATTAGAGATCTCCGTGAAAGTAAGTCACATTATATCGTTCATGTCTTCGAAGCAAAAAAATAAATACGACACATTAAAGTTAGCGGAACGATATCACTAGCGGTGACGCGACGTGGAAAAGAATGGATAGACAGCAAAAACAACAAAAAAATATTCCTAGAGTAATCAGTATCGAGAGGCGAATGCTCCAGCTCCGGGCCATCGATAACTTACTGTCTGTTAACCCAATCCTATTTATTTTATGGCGCGGAGTAGATAAAGGGAAATTACGTCGAGTAAAAAACATTACTATGTAAGGAATTACTTTCCCCGCCTCGACGAGAGAGCAGACTGTATGTACTCTCTTAGCACAGAACACGAGCACGAGGGAATTGTTCCGATGATATTGTTTGACGATCAAACAGGCCTTTGAATCGATCCCATGTCTCGATACTCAAACATTAACTTTTGTGTTTCAATAAATAATACGTTTGAATAAAACTATTTTTTTATCTGTAACATTGAAAACCTGAAGAGGATTTTTATACAGATCTGCTATTTTTATTTGGAAAATGTTTTTGCATTCGATATTTTATTTATTGTGGAGTACTTGATGTATTAATTTAGTATTTAGAAAATCGCTAGATTATACATATTATAATATTCATTAATTTAGCTTCTAGGTTAGTTAGTTGCCTTATTAATATTATCACACATTAGGTACTTATAAAGTATATTTTGTAGTATGAATGCTATCGATATAATATGCAAATAGCGTTTCACATTGTAGGACAATTTCGTTTATACTGCTAAACGAAGACTTACATTATTTATTTTATTGCAAAAAGTGTACTTCCCGGGTGGTCTCGTTACAGCTTGTAATAAACTTTACGACGTTCTTAACAGACTCGAGGATCTCGCTTAAGGTTAATGACGGGGAATTTTAAAGTCGATTGTTTATACGTCTTCATCCCCTCTTATTAGATATGTAACACTAATGATTCTCTGCAGCGTTACCCGTACATTTTGTTATATTTTTCTACTTTTGATACACTTTTAAGTTTTCTTCTTTCTTTGCCAACTTTCACACAAGTTTCTGTCCTATATTCGAAATTTTATTTAAAAATAGACAATTTTTCTTACCTAACGCTATATTTATGCTATAAGTCGCAATATCTTTTGTAGTAATGAATGATTACGTCACATTTGACTATTTCATTTTAATTACTGTTTTGAAGTATCTTCGCTGGGTAATCACGCAATTCGGCAACAATCATCCGAGACCCAGCTGACAGCGGAGTTAGCATTCACACCGGAATTTCCTTTGTAAATGAACACACACGAATAGTAAACTTGGGTTGTGCCTAAACAAAATGCGCTGCTAATCCTGCCGGTGGAGCCGTGCGAGCCACCGACCGGCCCTTCGACTTTGGACTTTATTACATTCCAAAAAAAGGCGAAAATTGACAAAAATAGCTAAACGTACGAGTTGGTATTTTGCCAAATGAGAGAACATTAACTATAACACCCGTCCCCACTATCTTGCATAATAAAACTTTATGCCATATTTGGGGCCGTTCCGAGCTCTATCCAATAGTTACTGATTATGAAAGGTTTCCCGCTAATACCATTTTTAATTAACGAGCTTTCCATTCCATTGTATAGGCTTAAAAGTTATTAATTTAATATAAAAGTCCTTTGTGTATTTCGTGCGTTATATTAAATTTGTGACCGAAAATGTTGCGTTAAAATTAAATCTCTTATTATTAATTTTCTTTCAATAATATTACTAATTTTCTTTAAATCGTAAATATTTTATAACATATCCACTTTGATTGAAGATTCACTATTACTTCATTAACGCCGTCACATCCATACAAAGACAAACAAACAGAGATTACCAAATTATTATCAACAACACATTCTCGAACTCCGTACAAAAGACAAAGGTTTTAATTACAGAAGTTGGAATCAATAAGGAGTCGGTTTTGATCTTAATACCGGATCTCAACGATCAGTTTTCAGATAATTTCGCCCTGGAGGGAGCTGAGAGCGAGACTTTTAAGGCTAAATAGATAAAGTTGAGCTAAGTGCGGCTTTGTGCGCGATAAGCAGTAAGTGCGCAGCGTGCGGCCGCGCGCCGCAACCCCTGCCTTTCAGTAGTCTGCTGAGAAGCTGTAAACAAAATGCCATTGTTTTTTAAAACAATGCGTTTATTAAAACCGTCTAGAAGCGTTTTAATAAAAGTGTATGACTAACGTGTTATGAAATTTACCAAATTTTTCTCGACAGCGTTTCAAGTATTAAACACTTTGCAACGCTCACATACGCTCATATACTCGTATTGTTACCGATTGTGTTTACTCGTGCAGAAATGGGACACGATAAAAGTTGTCTAAACGTTGTTTTGAAAAAGCCAATTCGATATAAATTGGAAACAGGGATAGAATACTACTGGGCACGTGAACGGAAAACGATATTAAGAAAATTAGATCAATTTCAAAATTGAAACACACGAGTTAACGTTCGTGATGTGTGTTTATAACATTATCGGACACAAGTTGATATCTTTATATATAAAATTATTCAATACGCATGTTTGCCCCTAACGGCCTAACCCCTCCTAAAAGACTAGACCGATGAAATGAAATTTTAAGTACTTATTTAGGGAGAATAGTTTCGAAATACAATTTGGAGCCGGTAAGTGGCTGGTGGGGAACAGGAACTATACAATATGTTAAATACTCGATATCGATGAAAATTTGTAAACTTTTAGCTTGCACTCCTGTGTAGGATACGCACTAGTATTAAGTAACTCATGCAAGGGAGCACTTGTGACAGAAGTATTTAAAAGAGCAATTGTATTAATATCCATGTATTTACATAAAGAGACTTATGACTACATATTTGTTTCAAATAACCCATCCTGTTAATTTCAAATATTCAGAAGGACAATTCAATTTATCGCAGCAAAAATTGGAAGTAGACCAACCTAGATAGTTCTAAGAACACGAAACAAATTACAATCAACACATAAAGAATGTCACGGAATCAACATAACTAGTCGTAATGATAAAATTGTATCGTTATTCCCTTCCGAGAAACTGATCGGAGTGGACTGCCATGGCGGGACCAGGACGACATTGGAACATGTACCCTATTTCCTTATTATAAGGTTCATTTTCCCAAAACAGTGGACAATAACGTCACAATGGTGTCGTGAACATGTGTAGTTGAACTTTTGATATTCCAGCGGTTAAGTGAAGTGGCCGGTGGTTTGTTTTATGTGAGTGGATACTCTGTGTGTTTAAATTTCTGATACACAAATATTAATCTATTTTAAAGTATACTTCTGTAACATTTTATTTAAAAAAGGTCCAATATCGAGCTTGAATATTCGTGCGATATAAGTTTTAAAAATGTAATAAGTCGGCTCAATTTATTCTGTTCGTTCATTTTGTTTATAAAGTTTAGGT
>DVVJ01001734.1:0-10784 GCA_018234505.1 Junonia neildi neildi
CTCACGATGTTTTCCTTCACCGCCGAGCTCGAGATGAATTTAAACACAAATTTAGCACTTGAAAATCCAGCGGTGTTGTTCGCACCACTAGGTCCTCTCGGCATCATGTAAATAATATGTGACTCATTAAGTATCTACACATCATGAGTTAGTTATCGAAAAGTATACGTGTACGTGAGGCATGTTTGTGCCAAGCCAAACCAATTCATTCAAACTATCATATTTTAGCAGCGATAGTTTTTACACTTTGCTTTCAGATATATCAGAAATGACGTCAATAAGTAGTGTAAGTGACATCTGCTAATATTTTTCAGTCTCCACGTTTTAAAAAGTCCCGTTTCAATACCGTATTATGTTTTCGCGTCACCTACTTAAGCTACCCGCATATCTATAGGTCGATAATCGATAGACACGCTAACTGCTTACAAATTGCCTTAGATTTTGAAATCATTACTTTTATTTATATTTATCTTACTTTCAAAGTATCGAGAATATTTATTCTAATTAATATGTATTATGTCTCAATTTATAAATTAAATATGGCTGAACAACCTGTTACTTAAGCTAAAAACAAAATAAAAAAGGTTCATGTCTTACCAATAAATTTTAATAAATAGTAATATTACGTGCGTATCAGGCAATAGTAAAGATTATGGTCATTAAACACAAGTAACCATTCGGTCATTAAACTCGTCAAGACACTTATGACATCTAATTAAAAAGAACACAACTAATATATCTAAAACTCAAGCACAGGCGATTATAACGCCATCTGTTAAAACAGTTATCGTAATGAGTAATATTGACAACATCATACCAACATCTGAACGTACTTATAATCATTAAAACTCCAACAGCTTATAATATGTGATCATGTTTATTACGACCAAAAACATAAAAGTGTTCCGTAGTTACCATGCTAAATAGTCATACTCACCTTAATATGTTGTTTTCACAAGCTACCCGTTCTGAAAGAAAAAAACATTTTAACTGTCCCACCCTATCCTAATTAAGGAAAACACGGCTAGGCGTAGACACGAGTACCTAAACATCACAGCTCCTCTCACTAGCTAAAAAAGACATCTAATTATTAAGACACTTCATTTACTTACTCAATTAGTAAGGCTGCAATCTCTCGCAGAGTGCCAATTAAAAAATAATAGATACCCCGGCGTGCGAGCGAGAGGCTGGAGTGCGCTCGCTCGCGCAAGTGGCTTAGAGATGATCCGCGTCGATTGATAGCTCACTATTGACTGATTTGGGTTTTTACGACTCTACTGCCTTTCTTTTTAGTGCCACGTTTGTTTTTCAACCTCCTATCCGAGCAGCCATTCAGAACCGTATCACCTAAATCCCGTCTCCTTAAATGGAAATTTTAGATTTTAATAAAAACGCGACGTCGAAAATGAATCTATGTTAAGTAGAATTTTCGGCTGAAATTTTCGTCGTCTACTTATAAACATGTACTAAGTGAATTTGAAAGAGAACGATTCGTAACGTAATTGAAATACGCAAGCCGAAATAAAAAGCCGACTTAAAACCCTTCATAAAGCAGCAACAATTTTTCCAAAAGTAACGCGTCACTCGACGAGACGCGAAAAACTGAATTAGCCCGTCTGAATGCAAAATCGTAAGTAATTAGCCTCGCGAGACTCTCGATCCGCTCTCGTAAGCGAAGCGAAGCGAAGATAGCGAAGCGATGCAGCGCGACAAGCGGACTGAGCGAAAATGACTAATCAAATCCTCTCCGCCCTCGACGGCTTTCGAGAGCTTTTTATATTTTCATTGTGCCGTCAAGTGTCACACGGCAGGTGAATATGCCTACACGTTACGCGCTGCCATTACGGGGAACCGGCAGAGGCGCATCGCCTACCCCACGACTAGTGCCTATAGATCGGCTGATAGAGAGCCATCAATTATAGTTTATTTACTATCCCAGCAAAAAGTATTATTTATAGATCAACGTTCTCACGTTTTGTCCATTAACGACTACAGTTATTTCATTAATAAAATTAATAGAGATTTCAAGCAAAAATGAATTTTACCTTCAACTAAAGAGAATATTACTAAAGCAAATGATCTAATCTTTTATTTCTTTCTTGTTACAGGGAGTTCTATTACATACAAATGGAGAAGTATGCGCGGCAAGCGATCAGTGAAGGTTTGAAGACAGCGGACGACCTGCACGTAGCCGGGGACTCCGAACTTTACAGAGTGCTCAACCTGCATTACAACAGAAATAACCATATCGAAGTGAGTATCAGTAATAATGACAAATGTACTTATAAATATTTTTATATTTGAAACAATTGGTCGAATGCCTGATCGTAATCAAAACTAAATCAATCATCATCTTCTTTCAAGGTTCCGCCGAACTTCCGGTACGTGGTTGAGCAGACACTGCGCGAGTTCTTCCGCGCCATCCAGGGCGGCAAGGACGCCGAGCAGAGCTGGAAGAAGTCCATCTACAAGGTGATCTCGCGGCTGGACGACCCGGTGCCCGAGTACTTCAAGTCGCCGAACTTCCTCGAACAGCTAGAGTGAACGCCACATCGACTCGACGCACACGAAAACTTTCGGCTAACTAAATTTTAAAAGTTGAAAAGAAATCCATTGGACGATCGTTTCGCACACCAAAATTTTACGACACTCGCATTTAGGCCTTCAGATTCAAAATTATTAATAAAAGAAGTTTAATTAAATTATTAAAAATTGAATTTGTACGTTGGACGTCGAGCGGCGTGGTGCGGCGCGCGGCTCGCCTCGCCACAGCCCGCGCTCTCCTAGGAAATTCATTAGGTTATAACGAGTAAGAGAAAATTTAAGTCACCTAGAATTTTATTTCTGCACATAATATATTTCGCTATATATAATTATTATTATATTATTAAGTATTATCGTAAATGGTTTTTATAGTTATGTATATCTTAAAATCATTTATTGATTTATTCTTTAAGGAAAAAAACGATTAATATATTAACTGCTTAAGTTTTGAACCTTTCGTTGTTTTTATTTTATTTGAATTTTTCCCCTTCCCGTTCCTCGACCTTTGGAGAATGTTTTTTTTTGTTGTTTATTTCCCGTGCTGTTTTCGTTCAGGCGCCTCGCGTCGCCGAAAATTGTCAACCTTTACCTCGTCATAATTATTTTAGGAATAATTAACGTTAACCATAGTGATTAGTACAATAGAGCAGGGTTATTTTTCGATCCACAAACAAAGAATTTAAACATTATTTTTATACTGATAGCCGGTTATATGTTCGTGCAGGTTTTTCAATAGAATAAAGATAAACTGACACCAAATTCGAAAATTCGTAAGCATCTTTGGTTCCGATTAATGTAAACATCCTGAGTTGTATTTCACACATTTCGGCATCGTTCGGCAGAGCGTTCAGTTCGTCCGGAACACCGCGGAGCCCGCACCGGACATAGGGTTAAGTTTATTTGTTAGATAAAATATTATATTCCGACATGCGTGGGCACACAGCAGCTACACGTGCAAGTGCGGAGCGTTCGACGTCGTCACGACTCCTATTTCATTTTCTAAAGTATACAATATTCACGACTCTAGCGACCGTAAAAACTACTTTTAAACATTATATCTATAATCCTATATAACCACACCGCGTATTCTACTGGCATTCCTTTTCTATTTACTGACGAAATATTCTAAGGGGTTCGTGACGCGATCGCTCCGCAGGCGGACGCCCGCGACGGCTCTCTCCTCTCATAGGCATCTTCCCACACCCAAGCAGGCGCAATAGTCGAAGGCAGCAGCGACAATAGACCGATATCGACCAAAACATACCGATGACTAAATTACAGACAGACAAATTTGGCTACAATCGAAAAACACAAACGCACTGGGCCACCTCGTCCGATCAGAAGTGCCTTCAGAAATGTTGATTTTTTACAAAAGAATAAATAAGAAATTAATACAAAAGGGCCCTCAATAGAACCTTCCGCCCAACCGAAGACGTCTCGCGGCGTCCGCGCACCGCCAACGCACACGCATTACAGTTCGCCGTATCGAACATACAGTATACATACACACATTACTATTATACTATAGAAGAATACTTAGTTTGATTCGTAGATATATGTAGCGCGGCGCTGGCGACGCTCGCCCCCGAGCGGCTGGCGTGAGAGCCAGGCGCGTCGCAGCGGCGGCGCACAGTGCGCCCGAGCGGGCTGTGCCAACGCTCGGCAGCGAGCTCGCGCGCGCCGCAATCTCGATGTATTTGTTATAACGTGTAGTCGCCGGCCGCCGTCCCCGCCACGCGGAGACAATTTCAGTTCACATCCTCAGTTCGACAGACAACCAAACGATACATTATCATTTATCGCTTCTTTACATAGATATTACACAATAAGATAGATAGTTGTACAGAGATGTATAGCGACATGTATATAATACAGTAATTTTAATACAGAAGAGATGATAATCGAGTAAAACTATCTTAGTGCTAATGATATTTACTTAAGGCTCAATAGACAAACGGCAATTGCGAATTGATTTGCGGAATTGTACAGAATCTTAAACCATCCTTAGTTTCGAGTGTGGCGCCGCGCGGAGCGGGCGGCCGGCCCTAGCTAAGCAAGTGTAAGCATTTTTCATTTGGTATTACACTTTGTTAACGTTTCATTTGTAACCATTTGAACTATTACAATAATATAAGAGTACCTCAGTTTAGGATGGACCAGGCGTCGACTGGTGTGCTTAGAGTAGTGTTCAGGTTAGGAGTGAGTGATGAGACATGCAACCTTTGAGACATCGACACATAGAAATAAACACGCAGCCTCCCCCCTCTTTCGAAGCACCGGTTTTTATTTCGAAATTTCTTTCCCCGATCGCTTCCTCAGAAGCGTCACACGAATCCAATCCTTCACAGCAATAGCCCGGGTTAATTTTCCTGATTCACGTTGGTTCGTCGGTTCGTAAACGCAGTCGCCGCAGGGCTTATTCGAGAACGAGAATCGTTCCATGTTACGTTAAAATTGTATTTTGTTAATGTTATCTGTTTTGTTCTTACCATAAACAGTGGCATTTCAGAGCTAAGAAACGGTCTCGATGTTCCGGAAAGTTCTACAATACCATTGAGGAAAGGAATTGATCACGATTTCTCTGCTGGTGTAATGACAAGCTCAAGCAAACGCAAGCGGCGTTCGCCCTCGTTATTAGCTCTGAAACGTCAGTCATTTTCGGTATACCTATGTAATTCCTTGTATAGTAAGTAATGAATCCGTTATTCCAATCTCTCCATAGAATTTTTCATAATAACCTATCTTAAACCAGTGCAGGCTACAAACACATATTACAATAGAAATTTATTGATTTCACATCAACAGTATTCAACCGACATGCCGTTATTTGCAGATACTTGGAGCCGTTTTTTTATATATATATTTTCTGGCAAGGTAAGACTAAACACGATATAAATTATAATGTAATAATTTAAGTGATTGTTTTGTCCGGATTTTATACTTGCGTGATTCACTGTGCAGCCGCAATAAGACCACAATGGATATATTATTCGATCGATAGCCGATGTTTTATCGATTATTCGTATCGTTTTTAAGTTATCGGTTGACAATTTTATTTTCTAAATTAATGTAAAGACTCAAGTTTGAAACATCGAAATATTAAGTCCACAGTGATCATGGGGTTAACCCGCAGAAAAAAGTACAAAATTCGGTGTGACTTTAAAACTCATGTTTGTAACTACTTATATGTATTGTAGATTTATAAAAGAAAAAAAATTGTCCTTTTGGCGATTGTCAACTGTAATTGTTTCGACACTTTGTATCTAGATGATAGTTTATTTAAGTTTCATAAAGTATGTATCTAATGTTCTTCCTTTACACTTTTAGTATTTTTGAATCCGTCTACGAAATGTTTGGAATATCGATGTAAAGTGAAAAAAAAAAATATTTAATTATTTTCAAAATTAATTATAAACAAAAAAAAAATCAATATATATGTATAATATATTCGGTTTCACGTTTGGGTATTATGGTTCCTAAATTTTGGAAATTGTAGTTGACTCTATTGTGTAGCATTTCATTTTTGGAGTTAGGACACATTTAGATGTACCAAATAGCTGTATCAACTTTTCTATACGAAAAAAATCATTAAGAAAAATGCTGAAAATTAGGTAGTTATAAAATAAGTATCGTTCGTTTATAATATCGTATAAAATGTCAAAATTGAGCACGGGTACTATTAGGATCTGAAAACGAATACTGCCGATGATATCAGTAAGTATTATGTAAGATAGAATGAACGCTCAATAATTAAAAATCTGTCAAAACATAACACAGAGTCCCCGAGATCTGAAAGCGTTCGTAATTTTGTATATGAGAGTATATATTATTATCTAGTAGTAAAATAAACGATAATTTCGATATCCTTGTGGTCTTCATTCGTAACAGCGATACACGTTCATTTCGTATTCTCGTTCGTATGTAACTGTGTGTTATGTTGTTATAATTATATTTTTTGTAAGTCGCATTCCGTGCGACGCGTTTTCGTATGATATATTTGTAAATTACCTCGAGCGGACGCGGTCGCCGGTGATAAAATTAGATACAAAATTAATGAACAAAATTAACTAATTAACGGGACGCGGCGTCTCTTGTTCGCGAGAGCCACTATTGCGAGGCGAGGGGGAGACGACGCGTCGATAAGAAAATTAAAATTTGACTAGGATTTAGGCATTATTTTCGATATCCTCGCATTTCGGCTAAGTAACAAGGGCCCGCGTCCGCTCGTTTTCGATATATTTAGTACAAATTTCAAGATGTTAAGGTTACGAGGCTCAAAGCTTTTCTTTCGAGGCAGCCACGCCGCCGCCCTGCTCTCGCGCCGACGATATAAATGAGTCGTGTATAAAATTTTATTCAAAAGAGTATTTTTGTATTGAATATTTCTAAAGTTGGTGTAAAAATCAAAATTTCATAAATTATAGCGATGACAAAAATGGACATTAGGTAAATTTAGAATGTCATGCGTTTTTTGTATTTAATTTTAAGAATAGTATTGGATATTAAACGTTTAGGAACATTAACCATTTGTAAATAAAAAGTTGACCGGCGCGTGCGCGGGGGTGCAGTGTGGCGACCTGTTATATAGATAAAAAAATATATAAATGACTAAAAAGATGTTTATATGGTTCTGGATGTAAAAAGATAACTTTAAAGGCAATTTTTAAGGTGAAAAAAAAAGTGGAAAAAAAAATGTAAACGATTCCTTGGTATTTGTCTTAGAATGGCTGCTAGCGGGTCACTATTGTAATCTGTGGGCCTCAGACAAAACATACCTACTGTCACAAAACTAACCTAACCTACATTAATTATTACGGTTCTTAATAATACAACATAATGTAATGTATCACATTGTCATAATGCTTATAATTTACGAGCGTGTGTCTTTGTCCGTGAATGTTTAGGATCTTTACCACTGTTTGGTGTTTAGACATAAAGTGGAATATCGTGGAAGAAAAAAAAATATTGTATCAAAATTTAATCCGAAGGTCTCACGACCGGCGGATTGTTGCAAATTGCGTTCACATATTGGTATAAAAATTGGCGGTTCTAAAATCTGTTAAAAATTAAATGAAATTTGATGGAATTAATGATGAATAAGTATTAGACATACAGTCATGTCAGCATGGAGATCTGTTGATACCACTGAGGGATGTTTCTTCGTGAATATAACGAGTAATAAAGCTAAGCTTTTATTTGATAAATGGCTTTTATTTATGAACCCTATTACCCTTTTAAGATTTAGATTTTATACTTAATTAATTTTTATCAATTTGAAATGAAATCAACAAATAAAAATCTTTACACAAACAAAGGTAATTTAAAAATTGAAATCTATTTCAAAACACAAAATCAATTATAAAATAACATGTGTAAATTTTATAAACCAACGACATCGTATGCAATACGAAATGAAGCCCTCATTTAACATTGATGTTATCGATTTCTTGGTGATTCTTTCATAAATTATATCTAATATAGCTTTTTACTCCTGAGGTTGTCTGTAAGAGATCACTATTAGTGATAAGTCCGCCTTTGCATGCTATGGTTTTCTCTTATCTCTTGTTCATGTTCTTATTATTTGTCAATTTTTTGTGTGCAATTAAGATTTGTATCTATCTATCTAATAATATACTTTTTAAAATGATTGATAGGTAGGTATTTACACTCTTATTAAGTATAAAGTAGATTTTTTTTAATTTTTGAGCACGTTACGAGCTTTCATTTGAGGCTCATCTCGAGTATGTTTGCAGACATTCAGTTATTCTTCCACACTTTTACCCTTTTTTTAGGGTTCCGTAGTCAAAACGGTAGTAAAAATAGTTTCGTCATGTCTGTCCGCAGCTTTGCTCCGAGACCCTTAATACTAAAAAGCTGTAATTCGGTATGAGTATACGTATGAATGACGCCGAAAAAGTCATAAGTACAATAAAATCTTAAAAAAATATTTTTTTTCGGGGTGTCTCCCCTATGTGTAATTTGAGACCAAAAAAAAATTCTTATTTATCCCTTGATGTGGGGTATCGTTGGACAGCTCTTTTAATAATTTTAAAGGTGTGAAAAAAAACATTTTTCCAAACTAGAAACTGTTCCCGAAATATTAACCTTTAAAGTGTAAATTTTTCCTAGAGTCAAGTGTACCCCCCGCTACCAACTAAACTGATACGTCTAAAAATGTGAAAAAATCATGATAATGTTAAATATAATGAATTTAAAAGGTGATTATCGAGTTACAACCGATAAAAGTAAAATTAAATATTTCGCCCAAACATTGAAAATTGTTACGAAATAAACATGTTAACATGTTAAAGAAATAAGTTGATTTTAAGGATTACGTTAATAAATGTCCACATATCATGAAGAAAACTACGGAACCCTTCATGCGCGTTGCTTGACATGCACTTGGTCAATTATTTGAACTTATTGTCAGATTGGTTTTTTTATTACTTTTTTAATGTGCATTAAATACGTTAATTTCAATAAAGTATAAATTAGTTACACTACGACACTTACACATAGATTACTTATGAAGCATATGTATACTAATAAGATTAAGAATAATTCCAAGAAAAAATGTACACAGGAAATACGTAACTGGGTCTGTATCGTCTTAGCACGTTACGGCTTTATCATTGCCTTGTTACAAATGAGGAGCCTTATCAGGAGGTAACCGCATCTATGTCGGGTACATTAATTTGCTCTTGTGCTTGATAAGGAAATCCCCTTATGATGCAAGCCTTGAATATATCTAAATTTACTTAACCTTTTTAAACCTTTAATAAGATTTATTATTAAGAGCAATTTGTAAAGGTAATGTTTATAAGGCATATGACGCATAAAAATACTAAGTAGTTAACATTTTTTGTGTCCAGCAAGATTCTGTAGAAAAAATATAGTTGACTTCACTGTATTAGCGAACAGTGTTTATCTGTGGTGCCGTCGCACTATGGGGCCTCGTCATATATAGGTAAAGTAACGCTCGTAACTCGTTTTCCAAAATAATGAAAATCAAAATATAAATTATATGGGAGTAAACTTAAGAAGGTATTACATTATTCGTAGAAATATGAAATCTGTAACCACTATCTGCAATTTAGTATATCTATTCAAAGTTGACTATTTTCGAAAACATTAATTATCCGTTAACGCGCGCGCGTTTGTTGTTAACTTTGCAACATTTATTTCTTCAAGTACTCATAATATTTGATTGAAGATTATCATGGTTGGTCTAATGTTTTTTTTGTGAAGATAAATGTGCAGTATTTTGGCTTTTATGGGTAATTATATGGAAGGGCATAACTTTTCCGGGACTGAATAAAACTATCGATTTTTTTCATTTTGCGCAAACTTAACTGCCTTAATTACTATTTACATTTCATCTAAAGTGGTGGCGATGGTCATGTTGTTGCCAAACTTCGTCCCTCCCCAAGGTTGGTAATTTCTGTTTGTTTTGCGTCTTTTATGTGATCGTTTGTGCGAAAATAACCAATTTTTACATTATTGAAATAGAACGAAAATCAACATAAAAATAAGAACGAAGAAGTTTCTCAATTATATTATACCTTGAGCATGGGCTCCATTAATTTTTATTGATGAGAACTTTGCACACATACCGTTTAATATTGTAACTTAAAAGTGTAAAATGATTTTGGGAAATTACTCGTCATTATTGAAAACTAAGCTGCAATAACTAAACAAAATGATTGTTGCAGATCATCAATGAAAAAACAACTTACACAAAAAAATATAGATAAAACCGTCGATCGGTATAATCACTGTTTTAACCTTTTGTATTTTGAAAAGAATTTTAAAAATAATTATGTTAATGAAGAACTTGTTTAATTATAATCGCAAAATAGTTTTCCTCCTTTATTTATTTCCTCAGTAAGATAAAAATCACATGATTTTTGGCAGCCCTATCAATATTTCATTAAATGTATGAAAATAGCTTCAGACTATTGCCAATCTTCTACTTGTCTTACTTTTATTGTCTACTAAACATTTTTTAAAGAAAATAAAACAATATTGCACTACCAGTAAGGGGTCGTTCAAGTATTACTTAACGCAATTTTTGAAGATTTTAGACCCTCCCTCCCCCACATGTACGCACCGTAACGTTGTTCTGTACCCCTCTCCCTAGACGTTACGTAACATAACAACATTTTTCGGTGAAAATGGTCACTAAAATAATTTTTGAGACCATTTTCATCTAAAAATCACAATTATGTCGTTACGTAACG
>DVVJ01001735.1:0-10782 GCA_018234505.1 Junonia neildi neildi
CAACCACACATTGGCCAACTAGTTGGCTAATGTGTGGAGGAGCCATAATATGTTTCCAACAATCCAACGTTACATCGTTACAACGTTACGTCTGTTACAAGTTCACATCCTTTACAGACACATGTCTCAGCGGCCTGTCTAAGCTACTTAATTTTAAGAAAACATGAGTGCATGAGTCAAAGTCAATGACAATGAATGACATATGCCAAATGCCAGTATTGTACAATTCGAGGTTATTTTACGTATTTTAAAATAAATGTATAAAATAATTGTGTTTAAATATTAAACACATGGTACTGTAAGATTACTTTGAAAAATTAAAAGTTTAGTGTGTTAAAAGACTGTAATCCTATTCAAAAATGGCAACAGCATATGGCATACATTTGGGTAATAGTTCCGGATGTTTGGCGGCATTTACTAATGGTACCGCAGCAGTTTTAGCAAACGATGCGGGAGACAGAGTCACTCCAGCTATAGTCGCTTTAAATGGAGTGGAGTGGGAAATAGGGCTACCCGCAAAGTCTGGTCAAGCCTCTTCTAAAGCCATCATTAAATACAACAAACGGCTTATGAACTGCGACTTCAACGAAGACGATGTATCCTATGTGGAGACTGCCTCTTCATGTCGAATTCAGAATGATGACAAATTGGTGTATGAATTTGAAACTAGTGAAACAAAACTATATTCTAATCCGGATAACATTGCCACAAAAATTTATGCTAAACTGTATACTATCGCCAGTCATGCGGTTCACAATGAAGGAGACTTGAAATTAGTATTAGCAGCACCTTTACACTGGTCTAATGACAGTAGAGAGAGGTTAGTAAAGTGTGCCGAGTTAGCCGGATTTGATGTTTTGCAAGTAATAAGTGAGCCAGCTGCTGCTTTGTTGGCTTACAATATTGAAGACTCGGCAGAAGATGTCAATGTTTTAGTATACAGGCTCGGTGGCTCAACGTGTGATGCTTCAATCATAAAAGTTTCAAGTGGTTTCATGTCAGTTGAGAAAAATATATTCCGGGCTGATTTAGGAGGACAATGCCTTACGAAGGATCTGGCTGATTATGTAGCTCAGGAATTCAGGCAGAAATGGAAGTTGGATCCACATGAAAGCCGCAGAGCTATGGCCAAATTGTTACATCATGCTGACAATTGTAAACATGTCCTATCAACTTTAAGCTCTGCACATGTTTTTATTGAGTCATTATTAGACGGTGTAGACTGGAGTCAAAATGTAACTCGAGCGAGGTTTGAAAATATTATCTCTTCAAAGATTTCTTCATATATAGAACCTGCAAAGAAAGTAATTGACAGTTTTGATGGTAAAATAAGCAAGATCGTCCTTTGTGGTGGAAGTATGAAAATACCTAAATTGCAATCTGCTGTTGCGAGTTTGTTACCTGAAGCGGAAGTACTTTCTGGTATTAATCCAGATGAAGTGATAGCAGTGGGATGTGCGAAGCAAGCGGGAATGATTTTAGACTTACCTGAATTATCTCTATCTAACACTAGTACAGAAGTCGAATTCCTAGGAAAAGATATATATTTGAAATATCTAGACCAAACCGTTAAATTATTTAAGGAGGGAACACCACCATTTGCACAGAATGTCTGTAACATTGAAGCAGAAAAAGACATTAAGGATATTAGTTTCACTTTACATGACAATCCAGAAAATGAACAGTTTGCAAAGGAGACATTTAATGTTGAAAATTTAAATAAGCCCTTCAAATTAAAAGCCACATTACAACAGTCTAATATCTTATTACAAGTTGAATGAATTGTAATATAATAAATAAAATATTTTTTGTAAATGCTTTGAATTGTTTTATTTTTTGCTGATTCTTTTTTCTACTACTGAAAGTTAACAAAACAATAGATATCTTTATGAATGGAAAATGGAAATGTTGAATATTTAAAAAATGTTCTTAATTTAGCCAAAAATAATAGAAAATATGTCACAAAATCATGTGAAAACATTTTGTTAAGTACTGAAATAATACATAGGTATATGTAATTATGATATATTTTAATACACAATTTATAACATTTTTCTATTTTTTAAAAATAACTTCTCTATTACAATACATTTTTTAGTTAAATTACATTTTTTTTAATTATAAGCTATTTACAAACTTCCTAACCCTGTGCAGGGACGACACATATACCTACACATGTCGATAAGCAAAAATTGTATCTTTTTAAAGTTAATTTCCTAGTTTAATAACAGGTATTTAATCATCTATATTTGATGGGATATTATTTTTCAATTTTACTTATTAAACTTTTATTTACTTATTAAATTTTACTTATTCAATTTTTATTTACTTATTAAAAATTAGTTTTAAAATTATTACGATTTATTGAAAGTGGGATGCACATTCTCAATCTGTAGCATAATTTAAAAAAAAAGTTTAAACTCTGTTATTCGTAATTTTTTATTTGTATTAGTATCTATTAAATTAATTAACTATATTTAATGTGTAACTTTCATAATTTCTATTTAATTTTGATATATCGGTATGAAAAAATAATTAATTTATATTTACTTAGTTACTACGGTACAGTAAAAATCTTTTTTAATTAACTATAATTAGGTACTTTAAAATAAACCTACTTACGACGACACAATGGCCGAAACAACTACTTCTAATGATCGTTTACAAAATATGGTAACAGGTTTATCAAAGTGTAAAATAGTAAGAAAACAATTAATTTTCGACTATTAGATATTAGATATTACCTACTATATGTTTCTGAGCTTTCTTTTAACTAACAGGATTTTTTAAACGTAACGGAAGAATGCAAAAAACTTCGAGAAGTAAATATAAAATTAGAATTAGAACTCAAAGAATCACGCGAACTCGAGAAATCACTCCGATATCACTTGCAAGCGTCTCGCGAAATGATGGGAAATCTACAGGAAACCGTATCACAGTTAGTTTATCTCAAACGCGACGTAAAAAAA
Source organism: Junonia neildi neildi (assembly GCA_018234505.1). NCBI lineage: Eukaryota > Metazoa > Arthropoda > Insecta > Lepidoptera > Nymphalidae > Junonia > Junonia neildi. The sequence goes on from DVVJ01001735.1 coordinate 2,970, forward strand.
TTAAAAGACGAGATTGTTTCAAAAGAAATGACCTTAGCTTCTATGGGAAAGGTTTTATAATTATACAAATCTTATGAATATATTGAATACTTACATAGGTACCATACAGACGACTAATGTGTTATTTTTCAAGGATAAAGAAAATCTACAACAAAAGTACGAAGACATTATTAAAGATTTGAGAAAAGGTCATGAAAAACACATTGAGGAACTAATATCGATAAATGACAAGAAACGTAATGTATTCTTTGCTTTATTGTACCTACCTATTCTAAATTTCTACTGTCTTCATGGAGCTGTTTTTATAATTATTAAATAATTAGGTACAGCGTTGCCAGATGTCCCGATTTTCGCGGGACGTCCCGCTTTTTTAGGTTAAAATTAAATGTCCCGCGTGGGACACGCTTTGTCCCGCTTTTCAGGAACGCCTGAAGTAAAGATTTTTTTTTAGAATCCTATAAAAACTGGTCAAGTGCGAAATAGACTTGCGCACCGAAGCCCGAGGATTCCGTACAAATGTTTATTTAGTACACATTAATTAATTTAGTATGTGTTTTATCTACATTTATCTTATTTATCTACGTACAATGATTTACGTTGTTATAGCATAAACGGACCAATTTTTTTTTACGTGAACTTTTTTACGTGAGTTTTTTTTTCACAGCTTCATATAAACATAGATCTGACTTTATAGTTTTAATTTGAATCGATATTATACATGACTTCAAAAAAAAAGCAATAAGTACAAAAAATTTAAAATCAACAAAAAAATGCAATTTTAAGAAATTGCGTTCTGCAGAAAAAAAGAGTATGGCCAAATAAATTAATCATCGATACGGTTATATAGATAATGACAAAGTTTTTATAATTAAATCACAAATGTATAGGTATGTTTCACATTATTTTCATATATCTGTACAGTAATATAAGACAGTATTACTTGCTAAATGTCATAGGTACGGAACCCTAAAAACGTACGAGAAATACGTTTTTTATACTATGTCCCGCGATCGACGAAAGAATCCCGCTTTTTTCACTCAAAAAGTTTCAAAATCCCGATTTGGCAAGAAAAAAATCTGGCAACGCTGATCTTATATGACCTCTGTGAAGCACATTCACGCGTGTGAAGTCACTGGCAAAAGCTAGTTAAAAATAAAGTTTTAATTTAGTTCTCAGTGCCTCATCAGAGTTTGTTCAAAGGAATGTAGACGTGAAAATTAAACTCTTAAACTACTTAAATATTTTTTTTACAAACAACGTCGACTATTCAACTCCCTGTAGTTTAAGCGTTTACTTTTTATTTTTAGGGTAGCGGTTTAGATTTAAAAGGAAATTAAAGAATTTTCGCATAATGCTAATATACAAGTCTTAATAGCTTCATTACTATATCAATATAGAAATACTTTATTTTGACTTGAAATATAATAATTATTAAATATTTATTGAAATATAATTAAAAAGTTTCGGTCAAAATTAATTGGTAATCGACGAACTAATGAAATTTTGATGGAAATTGAATAAGATTAGAAAAACCTTTCCTTTTCTCAAAACTCGCATTTTTAATATCTGTAGAGTTGATAAGTACTGTCTCTATTAAAACATGCTATTATCCAACAGAGCCTTGACTCTATGTGATAAATTAAAACGCAAACGAGCGAGAAATTAAGTATTACGCGCTCATTTGCGTTTCGATTTAAAGTACAGTATTGGAGCCTTGTGAAAGTCGACAAAATGTTTCATGTTTTGGTAGCAATAGTTTTCAACAATTAGCTCCCTCAATTTTATCCTCACTTACAATTATTATGAATTCGAGACTGCATGTTTCTTTGATTGTTTCACGCCGTAAATACTGAACTTATCGTCACAAAATTTTGCAGATGTAAAGGAAGAAGCCCAGATGAAAAAAAAATTATCACACAAATATAAGTTATTTCCTTGGGAACAGTATTACGTTACTTACGAAAAGTGACAGCCATTCTGACGGGCAAAAGCTAAATATATAAATATAAAATATATGATAAACATACTTGGAACAAGGGGCAGCAAGAGAGCTTATCAATCAACTCCAGCGACAGTATTTCCTGCTCAATATTGCTGGACATATCCTTGAAAATTTCTTCGTTTAAGACGGCGCTGTTGTAATACCTGAGTTCAAAAAAACTTTTACAGTAACATTCAATGCTTTACAATTAGAAATAAGAAAACTAGCCGTCCCATGAAATTGCTACTAGATATAAAAGATTTCCCTAACTTAAAAAAATATAATGGGTGATATGAATTTAAATATTATATTATCTATAAATAAATGATATCTTACCACTGCACGCAGAAGAATTTTTCTACTCGAGCCTTGATTTTGCCGCTAACGTAATTTACGGAGAGGAAATAAAATAGCTCCCTCATCGATTCCTATAATAAACTTACTTGTTTAAGTCTACTTAATAAATATTCATATAAAATCATCGATTATCTGCGTATTAATAATTATACAAGGCAATAACAATCCTCCCCGGCATCACACGGACAAAACAAAGGTTACAAAAATGTATACTTAAAGCCTCGGCCAATAAGAGGTAGTGTAACATTCTAATAAAATTAAAGAATACGGGTAATTAGTCTAGTAATTTTTAAGTTAATTCATAAGATAAATATACTTTATTGTACACCGAAATAAAAAAATACAAGAAGCAACACAACAGAATAGAATACACGGTACAAAAGGCGGTCTTATCGCTAAAAGAGCGATCTCATCCAGACAATCTTTGGATAGAGGACATTGAGTACTATAAGAATATATATATATATATATATATATTTATAAACATACATAACATATATACAGAACATACATACATACGATTAAAACATATTATATTTAACATATAAATACGTGTATAAATAAAATAATACATATGTCTTATAAAAAATACAAATACATAAAAATACGTACTTATTATTATATTTCATAAATAAAAGTACAACGATTTACATTGACAAATAATTGTGATTTAGAAGCCCCTTAAAAGGAGGAACAGATTGTGCACGTCTTATATTTACCTATCGGCAAGGAGTTTGCTTGGACAGAGAAGGATTTAATAAAAAATTAAGAAGTATGGGAAGAAGTTTTAAGAGTAAGGTTTGTTCGGAGCAAAGACTACGGAAATAGGTTTCATTAAGGAATTGGAAGGACTGTTTTAGATAAATAGGGGCATTGGGGTTGAACAGTATACAGTAGAGGAGAGAATGAATGTGTGTATTCCTGCGAAGACGGATTGGGAGCCACTCGAGCTTTTTGCGAAAATCCGAAAATGTGGTCATACTTGCAAAGCCCAAATATGAACCTGATGCAAAGATTTTGAATGCGCTCAAATTTGTTCAATTGAACTTCTCTTCTTTAATTCATGCTTCTGAATAATTCAGGAGTCTGCGCGGTCCGGAGTACGCGTACACTAAAACGTACTTTTCACATGTGTCACAAGCGCGCAATAAACAAGGCCATTTATGTACAAAATTAATATGTGTTTATGTCAAGTTATAAAATATTTAAAAATTCTGTTCTCTGAAATAACTGCAAACGGTCATAAAAGAACAAAAACACAAATAATAATTAAACTATAAAATCAACGAATTACCTTAAATTTTAGCTTCCTCTGCGTAGACAAGACGTAGATGGAACATATTTTAGCAACATAGAAACACGTCAAATAGGTTCCCAGCACAATCAAAATTATAACCTGGAATTAATGAAATATTAACTAATAACTTATATTTAACTAACTTATTAATTTCTTTTCTATCCTATTCGAAAGAAATTATATCGAAATGCGTATTATTAAAAACAATGGATATTAACGCTAACGAATCTGTAAATGTATGATATATTAATATTGTACAAAAATAAAAATATGCTACATAAAAATATGGTATGTTTGTACAATATTAATATTCCACTCGCAGAAAGAGACCTTTCCTGTCAGCGGGGATTAGTAGCTTAATCTGGCACTTTGTTGTTATCTAAGGTAAGGTGTCTTAACACATGACGTATTTGTTAGAATATCTCCCAAAAAGTCGTAATTTTTTCTTAATTTATTTATTTTGATTTGGCTTGTTTTTAGATATACACATACACATAAAAGTACATTAAAACTGTTATGAATAAGTACTACTAGAATTTTTATATTTTAGAATTCTTAGTTCTAATAAACAACCATTTTTTAAACCTAAAAAAATCCTTTTTCGATGTTAATTTTTTTAATAAAGTAAGTTAGTAAAAAATAATCAAATAATTTCTACAATTACATGTATTCATAAAATATTATTTTGTTTCAAATACATCATACCAAGTGCAAATCTTCCACCCCTGGAGAGATGTCGGAAGTGCCGCTGCCGGTGAAGACAGAGGTACCGAACGCGAACGCGGAGAGGACGGCTCTCTCATGCTTCGCCGATTTTGTCACGAAAATCTTTGTTTCCCAGTAAATAAGTAAGCCCATCCACGAATTCTAAAATAGGCAGTTACCAGTCTTTTATTTTTTTATTTCTGATGTTTAATCCTTCATTGCACATTAAAACATAATTATAATAGTATAAAAGGTAGGGTTAGCGATTATTCGTGAACCCTTTAACACCTAACCAACATTAAATCGTAGAAGAAATATTTTATTTATAAGTGTGTAAGAGATAAAACAAAATAATCATGTACGGACTGCGCGTTTCCATGCACGCGTACACTGAAACGTCCACGCATATAATTTGACGTCTGTCCTAATAGAGGTGCATAATGTATCGGTATTAGGATTTATTCACGTATTTTTTTTATCGGTCAATAAATTAAACACATAAAAAAATAAAATACATTTGTACATTTCATTTAAAACTAATGATATATTAGCTTAAATTTATTAGAGACATTAGATAGAGACATTAAATTTTGGAAAAAGAATTATTGATTGATATTAATGACGCTTACCTCATTACAGATATTCTTTGGGCACGCAAAGAGATATAAAAGTCGTCCTGACCAGTAACAGAATATTAAAAATAATAAGAGATATTTTGTCACACTGAGAAACTGCAACAAATTATACAAAATAATATGAAATATAAAGCAAACTATTCGGAGATAATGTAAATTACTGCGCAAATATAATTTTTTCTGAAAATTTAAATATATTTTTTGAAAAATATATTTACAGACAAAATGTTATGCTTATTTTCTTTTACAAAACTAAGGTTTGCCTTACTGTTTCCTCCGCGTAAAACATTAACATTTGTAATGTTCCACTTGGCCCTTGTATAAGGAAAACATTTTTCTATTCAGATTTGTTAAAAACAATACAAATTGTTCAGATTTTTTCTTTTTGAATCTAGACACAATCATAAGGAAATATAATTTTTTATTAACCTTAGCGTTACAATTGAAATTCTTCTGCCATTTCTCCAAATAATCCCATATATGCCACACTTGCAAAATAGGCAAGACGATGGCTAGTTGAGAAGCAATCGATTCCCCGGCCGGGTCTAATGTGTCAGTAAATATATACACGGGAAACACCGAGAGAACGTCGAGATAAAAACCAACAGTGGACATTTTCTCCTCGGCTATCTCGCGAACTGTTACTTTCCTCACATTCTGCAATTTAAATTACCTCGCAGAATCACGAATAACTGAGAATGATTTGCATATTAAAAATGAGATGTATGAGAAAAATTTAGCTTCATGTTACGAGAAACTTTGATGTAAAAATATCGTAATGGAAAATTCCGCGAACTCGAAATGTTTAAGGACTATTTTCTTTAGAAACACAGTGAAGAAAGATAACACTCCATTATAATAATATGTTTCTTTATAAGAAATTGTGTAACTATACCAAAGAAAAATATTTAAAAAACACTATCATGTCGTATTTTAATTATTTAATTATACAAAGGATGTTATTATATACTATTTCGCTCTAAGCATAAATCTTCAGCAGATTCAAATATAAAACTTTACAAAATTAAAATATCCTGAATTGTAGTTATATACGACAATAAATAAATTGGCGCTATTTTAGTCCAAAAAAATTGTATTTTTCTACATTTTTGCTAACTATAATAAACTGTATTTAGTGCCTAAAAAAAACAAGAAAGGCAAAAAAAACTTATAAAATTGTTAGTTTATATTTATTATGTAAATGTTCAGCAGCAGGCCCGCGATCACGACCGTGTTCAAGACCTTCTCGCAGTCGGACTGCAGCGAGTCGCTCGAGTAGTGCGGACACACCGCGAACACGAATAGCATCAATACAAAGTATTTTAAATATACTACATTCATACAATTACACTACTAATAAACAACTAACTTTTTCAATGACGGCGGTGGTGAGTTGTATGTAAATGTTCAGCAGCAGACCCGCGATCACGATCGTGTTCAAGACCTTCTCCCAGTCGGACTGCAGCGAGTCGCTCGAGTAGTGCGGACACAACGCGCACACGAATAGCACCAATATGAAGTGAGCCACATCTAACATATTTGTCTGGAATAAACGTGTTATAATTTGAATACGAAAACTCAATTATAAGCCAACTAAATTAAAAAGAGGAAATCGTTTCTTATACACTATTCAACAGATAATAAGGCCCACTTCATCTTTGTCTACATTTTTGTTAATAATTCAGTCATAAGGCAAATTATTCGTGAATGCACTTATTCCTCATAAATTAGTAGTGTTAATAAAGCGTATTCAATGTTTCCAGCGATTTTTTTTGCGATAACTTTAAGTAAATGAACAAAAACCAGAGAGGTGACCAAAACTGTCGTATGAACAAATATTGCGTCACTTTGTTCAGAGTCTTGTCGTGTATTCGCTTGTCTAGAATCGTTTTGTTTTGTTTTGCGTTTTGACTTGCTTACATGTACATGTAAGAAAGTCTACTGATTATACTTTCACATTTTCACCTTCCTATTGTGCTGGAAACTTCTGTAACAGCAGTGTTTATGCTGCAAAATGGAGAATGCATAACATCTTTAAAAATACGCCTATTTGTGGCGCGGTAATCTATAGGAAATGGGTGGAAATATTTTAACATCACATCTCAACAAGTACTGTTACTAGAAGATGTATTACAGGAAAAAAAAACATGCTACAATCCCCCAGAAGGATCAATAAGGATGAGAAATATTCCAGAATAGGCGTTTTTAACTAAAAAGCATAAGGAGTCAAAGTGCAGCGCGTGTAAGTTACGCATCTTCTGTACCATAAATGGCTTTTCCGATTTTTACAGTTTAAGTGTCATTTACGTTATAATAATTTTATCTACGGAGAATGTCAGCAAAATACCAAGATGATGCACATCAATCGAATTTTTGCTTGTTTTAGCCGAATGCGACAATTAAGAATTTTTTTTTTCAAAATAAAACTGAAATAGGTATGGTTAACTGGTACTTTTAATTTTACTTTCTTTAAATTGTACAAGGTCCAAATACCCAATATACCTATTCACTACAATGTACTGAAAAGTTACGTTTAACTTTATGACCAATATACATAAGGTATGTGTTTTATTACAACATAGTATAATGTAACATTTCATACAAAGCCAGTGTTGGGTTCTAAAATCCAGGGAAAAGTCGCGCGGAGGCATATTCGAGGTTCGTCTATAGTGGTAACATTTTTCACCATTTGGTATAAATCTAAATATTCTGTGGTAAATTTCCGTCTTTTTATGTTATTTTCATCTAAAAAGGAAAAAGATATTACCAATCATGAGTTTAGCTCCCCTTCCTTATACAAACAATTTTCTTCTCAATTATATTGACAAAGTGTTGTAC
>DVVJ01001736.1:0-10781 GCA_018234505.1 Junonia neildi neildi
CCCGGCCAGGTCATGATGGAAAACGATCTTTTCCTGATTGGCCTGGGTCTTGGGTGTGTATCTATATATGTATCTATAATAAATATTCGTTGAGTTAGTATCCCATAACACAAGTCTCGAACTTACTTTGGGGCTAGCTCAATCTGTGTGAATTGTCGGTATATATTTATTTATTTATATTAGAGCTTAGGGCTCTACCAAAAATATAAACAAAAATATTGAGGATATCCTAAAGGAACTAACACTTTCAAACATAATTACTTTCAAAGTACCAGATAAACCTTATACATTCTAAGAAATTAAAAGACACTCACCTAGGCGGTAGACCAGTATTGGGCTCCTCATCGATGTAGGTGTGTAAACGCGGCGAGGCGCGTTGGTCGTCGGGCGCTAAACACGCGTCGGCGAGACATTCGTAAACGCACCAGATGGCCTCCAGCGTCCAACCCGTCCAGCACCGGCTGTCTGGAATTTTATTTATTTATTAGCAAACTTTCTCGGTGTTGTAATAATTGAATCAAACATTGGTGTCACATATTTTCTGGCACCTAAAATGTAATGGTTGACTAAGTGCAAGTTTGACAGCCCAAGTATTATATTACCAGCAGTTATTTTACTGAATAATAATATTGCTATTTGATTGTGGGGGTTTTATTCAAGATCAAGAACTGAGCTTCTACCATGATACACGCAACTATACCAATAAAGTCCATTTAGACTAACCCGCTGTCAAAGTATTTTGTGTAACGATCGATGCACATTCAAAAGTGCTTGGTTTTTTAATATGGATATCAAATAAAAAAAATCCTATGTGTAAAAGGAATAATATGCATGCACTTTATTTTACGACTCTTTACCTACATAATGGCAAAAAGAGTGACTATAATTTACAAGTTTACTTACCTCTCCCAATACACCGCTGCGAGTGAGACAGTGCACACGTGCTACCAGCTGGTAGACACGCTCCAGCGTCCATGTGTGCGCACACTAGCGACAGCTTCGCTCGGTCGCATTGACCTGCGCATGACTCACTTGCGCAAGCCCCTGCGCTTGAGCTGCTACTGCTGGACGCCTCACCACCGCCCGCTTCTTGCCATCGCTGTTGGGCTACTTCCTGTTGAAGAAACAAATTGTTTATGTTATAGTTATAGTTTTAATTTGAGTTAAGTTTTTTAGGATAAGAATAATCATTATTTAAATATGATGTTATAGCATCGTATGACGTCACTTAAGCGTTGTCAGACATAACTTTATGGAATTCTTTATAGATAACGAAGGACTTCCAAAAACCATAAAGTCATATTCAACTTAACAACACAACTCAACAGCCAGCCAGCCAGCCGTATCAGCCACTATAAAGGCTACTGCTACAATGGACGTCAATACCATGGTACAGCATTGTTTAGTATGGCATGATATAGAACGAAATGGTATATGGTATACATTATAACATGCCATATGTCATATGTTTTGGCATAATATAATAAGCTATGGAATATATTACCTGTCGATGGCGCATAGCGCGTGCGGCGGCCACGGCGAGACGCAACGCAGCGGGCGCGCGTCCATGCGCTCGTAACGCTTCGATACGAGCACCTACTACTGGTAGATGCTCTGTAAATAATGTATTTAAATTAATTATATACCTAGGAAAAAGAAATTTTAAAATTGATTTAGTGAAAGATAAAAAAATGTCTGTAAGTTTGCTGGGTAACAGTTTCTTCTGTTAAGAAAGATATGGAGCAAAATCTGCTACGTTAGTCAATCGATTTTGATCAGTACACGTTTCAGAATTTTTGTCCGTCAATACACACTAGCTGAAACTTTGTCTGCGCAATTTTTTGCGGTATTTAATTTAGTCTTCGGCCTAATCAGATAAGCCGCAAGAGCGACATCCAAGTTTATAAATTTCACGTTTTTCAACCGAGATATTTTTAACACAAAACCTAGCTAAATTCCGAAATTCAATAGCAATAGTAAAAATAGTCAACTCACCGTGCCATAGAGGTTGTCCTAATTCATTAAACTTAGGGTACGGCTGTAGCGAGGTAGAGCCCGTGGAAGCACCAGCTTTATCAGGTTTCTCAGGGTCACAGAACTCGTCAGAACTGAGGATGTTCTTCAAGTGCTCGTTCTCCCATGATATGTCTACTGCGTCTAGCGCCCTGAAAAAATGGAAGTTTTGGTTAGGATGTTTGGGTTTGTTAATGTAAAAGAAGAGAAGAGAAGAAAGTGCTTATTAATAATTTTGTTTGGTTTTGGGACTTAATTTTTTCTTAATCTTAATTAATTTTATCTTAATTACTTTGGGGTAAGTAACTAAGATAATTATTATCATCATTATCAAATTTTTAGCTCAAATTGAGCAACAAAAAAAACATTTACTCTTCCCCCCCCCCCCTTTCAAAAAAATCTTCCCCAGCTAAATATAATATTTTATACAGCAATTAGTATATTTATGTCATAAACAAAACAACTTACTTATGGAACACTGTTCTAGGCGTCATCGGAGCTGGTCTTTGGTTGTGCAACCGAAGTCTTTTACTCGCCCTTCAGTACTCGCGTTCATAGCTGAAAACAGACGTAAACCTTGAGTTATTGATTTAGAAACCCTAAGTTAGAATTAAAGGGAATTCGCAAGTTATAAAATAATATAGAACACACAGTTTATAAAAAATTCAATAACATTTATACATAAACATGACTCTTTGACCTAAGATAAAAATAAGAATAGATAACATAATAAAGCTCTTTGTAACAGCCTTTCTTTGAATTAAATCTCTGCCTAAACGGAAAATTCATTCACGTAGTTTTTGTTCTATCAAAAATCATAACTCATATCGGCAATTCATAAAGCATGTTTCTTTATTATGAGTAACATATTTCAGGGCATCAAACAATATATCATGATTCCTCGTATGTACGAGGCCTAAATCCACAAAAAATACGGTTTTTGTCTACAATGCGTAGGTTGTAACTGATGAGTCATTTATGGTAAAACAGAGTTTAGCACTTTATGTCCGTTATGGGGTAATTGACCGCGAAGTCCTTTTCTTTAGGAAACAACTAATTTGTTATGATAATGTCTTTGTGGCTAATTTATTTTGCCTATGTTTATTTATATGTACATTAAATAAAGTTTTAGTTACTTATTTATAAGCGAGCGATTTTTTCTATGATTTTTGGGATTTTGGATTTATCTATATTCGGAATAAGTACATAACATAAAAATAAACGACAGTAAAAAAATAGTAATAATAATTTTTTCATACATTTCAATGGAACGGCTATTATCGGGTATCTAAAACGCAAGTGGAAAATACTTGTATTTAATATTTTAGTAAAAGTTAAATATCACTTACTTATTAGGTCTAGATTCTTCGTCCGAACTCTCTGAATGGGAATGCATTTCTCTCCTTTGTCTCTCTCTATGTCTTTCTCTGAAAATGATACATCATTTTAATATCAAACGAGTAAAGTAATTTGTCACCTCCATATAAAATGGGGTATCGGAGGACTATCCGGGGAATCATAGTTCCTTAACGAAATGCCCAATTTTAATATTTTATTAAGATGGATCCTTCATAAGTTATTAGGAGACTTCCTATAATCTCTGGGCCATAGTACGAGTACCTTCTTATATAAAAAAATCTAGTTTGTGCATTTTAATATTTCTAAATATAATTCCTCTAAAGACTCTAAACAATAATAGTAACAGTTCATTACCTATCTCTCTCCTCTCTCTCCCGCAGTCTTTCTCTGTCCCTCTCTTCTCTATCTCTATGCCGTTCTCTGTCCCTGTCTCTGTGGTCTCTGTCTCGGTCCCTCTCGCTTCTTTCCCGTTCTCTTGCGTACTGAAAGAGTAAGAGAATTTAGTGTTGGACGTTATATAGATCTTAAAGTGTTAGTTGAACGATTTTACGGAAAGTTTTAGATTCATAAATAAGTAAAATAGTCACAGACAATAAATATCATAACTATTGGGTTAAGACTGAAGTTCGTATAAAGAGGGCGACTTGTGCAAAAGTATTGCTATCGAGATTTAGTACAAAAATCAAAAGTCAACCATGAAAAATGTATGAAAACGCTAACTTAATTATCTTTCAGCTGACTTTAAAATTAAAACACTTACCAATGGAAACGATCTGTAATCAGGATCTTCAGTCGGACAAACTTCAACAGCCGACCATTTCTCCAGCAGATGTCTCCACTGCATCCTATGGTGTTTATTGCTCCCTGGATCCAGGACTATGCTGACCCATAGAGCACCTAGCTGTTCCCATAGCTGCCTGCACTTCTCCGTCATGGGGGTGTTCTGGTTCCTCCATAGGAGCAACCTGGGATCTGATAGGAACTGTTCAGTCATTAACATCAGCATTCTTGGACCGTTCGAGTCTTGCGCACGTAACATTTCTCGCACCTAAAAATTGAGGAAATTTTTTAAAAATCATGAGGTTTGAATGAACTTCTGAACAATGTTAATAATCTTGCCATGTCTTCTTACCTTAGAAAATAACGAATTGAGTTGCTTATTGGCATTATAATAGGTTCCCTGTAATAAATACGCTCGGACTTGTTCGCAGACCTGAAAACACAAAACGCATAACTTAAACCCTTGATTATTTGTCTTTAGACATATCATAATAATTGGACTAATATATCAATCATGTTTTGCCAAGAAAAATAAACATTTCACAATCTTGAAATAACAATAGCAAATTGTAGAAGAAGATGATTATTTTTGTCTATTTAAGGGAAAAATGTTAACAATAGACGATCTTCATTTCTATTAAAAATTATCTACCTGCTGCTCATCCAAGTGCCAAGCGTGATGCGCATCAGGCGGAGGTCCCGCTGTAGGGTCAGGGGCCCCACAAATCCTGTTGATGGCGGACCGGGCCTGCAGGACCTCGTCAGCTAACCGCTGGGCTGTGGGCAGCACCTCGGTGTGGTGCTCCGCTATCAGATACTGAACGAACTTCTGGAGCTGCTGCCTGTCCATTTGGAGGAGGGTTTCTGGAAAGGAAGAGATAATGTAACTTTCTTCTTTTGTTTCTTATTTTCTTTTCATCTATGAAAGATGTCTTCTAAATAATATACTTATATACCTAACTGAAAAGAATACACAACATTGACAGCTAAGAATTTTCTCGATCAGTTTGATTATCAGGTATTAAAAAAAGGTAAAAAATTATATTATTTTTTATTTCGACGTAAAAAACTATTGTTTTTAAATAAATACCCTTTACTAGGGTTACATTTATAGAATGTATGGTTATATTATGTATATTATTTATATCTTTTGAAACAAAATTGGGCTTCACTCTTGGCTAACCTAACCTAAACAACTTGATGAATTATAACAGTACCTACTAGAAGTTCGCAGCAGTATAAAGGAATATTCTTATTGAATTTCTCATTTCTAGGTGTTAGTGCCGGATCCGGATATTAATCGGACATTGGCGGTTTTATACACATCTACGATTTTTAATTGGTAGACAAGTGTGAATAATTCCATAGAAAATGTTCTGCCATTGGAGATATGAAGATAAATGATAAGTTATTATATCACACAATTAGTTAGTTGGTTACAATTTTTATTAATCTATGCGTACAAATTGTTCCTTAAATCAATAAGAAGATGTTTTTGTAGTCGTCTTGCATACCTGATATTGGCACTCGTAATCGGACAGAATCCGCATTCCTGATGCGGTACAGCGCCAGCGCCACCACGTGCTGGCACCAGAAGATGTCCCTCGCTTCGCAACTGCATGTCACACCTGTTATTTTGCACCTGGAAGCGATACATTGTTAGTTCTTTGGTATCTTGGAATGAATGATCGGAGTGTCTTTTTAATTGATAATGGAAAGTAATGGATAGCGTGTATTATTCATTGATCTTCGGGTAGATTAGATGTTTTCGAAATAACGAAAAAGAAAGAAAGAAAGAAAAAATGAATATAATGGAAAATAGAAATAAAAAAATTAAAATAAAGTGTTATGCAAATGTTTAGCTGTTATATGTAATAATAATTATTAATAAAGTTCGATAGTTCGAAAGTTCGATTCGAAGAATAAAGTCCGAGTACGCCAATAATGATTTACGCTTAATGCCATTTCAAAGAGATCTCGGAAACGGTAGGTTTAGAACAGAACTGTAGTCAAATTCATTTTTTTTTACCAAAATACAAACAATCAAAAGTTCTTTATGAAAATATGATCCCTATGAGGTATCTTAATTTATTGTTGTGATATGTAAAAGATTTTTTATTAATACAAAATAAAATATTGTGCGTAACAGTAACAATCTACATTTTGGCATTCACGTGAATAAAATTACTGTCACGAGAATAGGGAATATGCATGTGACTCCAAAATTGACGAAATATTTTTATTTGTAATCTTTTTTGTTAACGAAACGTTAGGTACGTAAAAAAATACATGCATATTCTCTATTCAATATTATAACTACTACTACTAGTAATATTTATTCGATTTACACCTTCTATCAGACAAAAACATACAACCAGTCTTTAGAAACAGACGTTCAATGCTATAGTTTAATAAGCGACAAATTGTGCGGAGATATTTTTGTGTTCAACAAAAGGCGGTTTGGGGACGATCTTTTATATTTTGTACTCTTTCAACAATGATGGGGTTTTGAGTTACAATGCTGTTTGATGGCGACGCGAGAAAGTGATTTTGGTGTTTTTGATGTTCGAACTTTTCAAAGAATTCTGAAATTTGATAGAACGAAGTTTCTTTTTGTACCTATCAAAGGATGATTGCGACACGGTTATAGAAAAAATATTTTAATGTTTTAATATTTTGTGTCTTTTTAAAATTATATGTCTATAAATTTATTAATAGTATCTATTAATAATGATATCATGCGAGTTTTATATTTGATAAAAAGAATGTCAAAAAAATATTAGGGCAACCCCAGACAATACAGATCTTCGTACTAATTAAGAACTCAAATAATTGATCGGCTTCTGAGAATATTTCGATATATGACACAGATAATAAATGTAAAAATAAAGATAACGTAACAAACCTGTCGAAGGAAACTGTGACCCTGTAAAGCCTTTCAGGTTCGGAGCAGGGAGGCACTGCGGCTGGGGCACGAACCACACCGCTTAAATGGAACCCTGGAACAAAGGAAAAATATCTTATTAGTATAAACGAATATTTTTATATAATCATATATTTATATGTATCGGTCTATCTATGTACAAGCTTGCTTTTTATATCTTTGTTTTTTTATCCTAGTAACTCAAAAACAAAAGCATATCATTGTAATAATTCATATTATAAAATAGAATAAATACTGGTATTATCAATTTCTGTTTTGAAGGTCAAAGTTTCACTTTTGTCAAAAAAAATCTTCACAAGGCCGATGTTATAAAAAAATGGTCGAGTCGAATGTCAACCGTTTAATACGAATCTGACAGTTGCGTAAAATAAATGGGGCACTTCGATACTGACACGGTAATCAAATGTTAAAGGGTCGATACGCATTTTTGTGCGAATTTGTCTTTTAGAATATTTGTACCTAAAATTTATCGCTGTAGAAAGGAATGTTCTTGAAGGATGCATGGTTAGAATTAAATATGTATAATACTAATTGAAATGGAGGGGTGTTATGTCGCTTTTTTGAGTAAATATCAAAGTTATTGCCATTTAAATAATTTCTTCTTAAAAAATTAAATACAATTAAAATTACATATACTCATGTTAAAGTCTTAAAATACTTTTTAACATATGTCCTTAAGAAGTAAATAAAGAATATAGGTTCCTTAAATAAATAAACTAAATATTCAACAAAATCTATAAACTCTGTTTATTATCAATTAAGAAAGTATCCAGAACGGCTGAATTTAGCAACATCTTTGAACAAAAGCCAATATCCAATAAAAAGCAATATTTTGTAAATAAGTCGTTAAAATTGTATAGTTTACAAAATGGCCGCCAACAGTTTAAATTTAACGATGTATACTAAAATTACCAGCGCCAATCAACCTCGTATCCTGTTATTGAGTTCTAAACTTGGAATGAAAATAATTTTAACGGATATTTTATACCTATATACTTCTACACTAGATATTATAACATTTTATTTTGAGTACATTAATACTAACGAAATTACGTTAATTTATATCTATGCCAATAAAATAAAGAGATTGAATTATGTATGAGCGAAGAAAAATTTTTGAATTACTGAATCTATTTTTTTTAAATGGTATCATTTGAAAGGTACGTAATTCCAAATATCCTATAATTTTAATATAATTATTATTTTTTCATAATAAGTATTTTTTCAAAACTACAACTACGTGAATGAATTATCGATCAAAAGCTAGGCATTCATAAAATAGCAAACCATTTTGTATCACAAGAACAAGAATAAGAAAATGTTTTTATGGATCTTTCAAATAGTAAATCATTGAAAAAACTTAATCCGCGCTATTTCGTTTTATCGCTACAAATTGCTCGTCAAATTCAAATACAATTAGCACAAACGCAATTCCATTCGTATAGAAATAATTTAAATACGTATTTTAATTCAATTTTCTAGAACCGATGAAATGTTTTATAAAGTTTATTATTTCGCCGTTTTAAATCGATTAGTCGTTTACTAAAACGAAAATCGAACGGCCATTTTATTGTTCGTTTTTTTTTTAACTTGTATAGAATTGCATCACGGCTGACTTAACATCTATGGTTTGGAAATCGTTATTTCGGCTGAATAAAGTTAAATATCGGAAATCGTGTAAGTGCTATTCAGTTTGGCGATGGAGATGGAAATACTGGTACTCGAGAAGAGAATTAAGTTTTTGATGAGAAAAAAGAACCGGTCAAGTGAGAATCGAACTTGTACTCGTACTGTAGGTATAGTATAACACTACGAATTATGAACATTTGAAATATTCTTTTTAAGAAACATGTTGACTTATAGTACTCGTACAATATGTACCTACTATTGATTTTTTTAATTGATTATTTTCGGCAATTTTGATTATTGCTTTTTAGGGCTTTTATTCAATACATATGTGTGACAATTTTAACTCTGTACCTATACCATGTTCATTGTTCATATACAGTCCGATATCAGACAGACGGAAAGTGGATGCTTAATAATGTTCTTTCGATACCTTTCAGGTACGGAACTATTAAAAAAATAAAATAAAAACATGGCCGCGTTAGTACAGCTGTTACTGCGATTTTATTGCGATTCGTTATCGACGCACGTTCGACGCAGCTGATCATACAATATATTACATACTATTTTCGCCTTTAAATCTTTATAAATAAAGGTTTAATTGGCTTGTATTCTGTGAGGTGTATGAAATGATAGTTCATATAGATGGGAAACGAGTCGCATTTCGTTTGATAATGCTTCGATAGAATGGTTACAGCTGTGCTGTTGTAATATAGTAAGATAGGTGTTTTATTTTTTGCCTATTTTTTGTTAAATTTACAATTATTTTCGTGCTATCGGTCGTTTAAACACTTTTAAAGATGTATGAGAAAATAAAAACGTAGAGAATCATACTCAAACCTAATGTCTATAAGAATTATGTTCGTTATTTTTTTAAAGTTTGTAATGTGGCTAAACAAACCAATGGCCAATTCCACGTAAAGAAAAAAATGTTCAAAATTAAATTAAAACGCATCGTAAAACTGAATGAAAAAAATAATAAACTCTAAACTAAACGAAAGCTAACTTAGTAAATTTAATTTGTGTAAAGAAATTTCCGGTAACAATATTACAAAACAAACTAAAAGCCGCACCTGACCCCTTCCAGGCCCATCCCCACGCTAATTTGAATTAAGCGCGAATTTAAAATAGAATTGGCGGGAACGTTTTCCCCAATATTGAACGTGACTGTTATTTCGGGGTTATACATTGGATTCTATTAAAGAAGACATATTCAGTCGTTAATTTCCCACATTATAAATTATAATATAATCTGTTTACGTTTTAAAAGTACTAATCATCGAATGTTTGTTACTTTTAAAATGCGAATCAATCAATTCAATTTAAGAAATACTTATTATTGAAATCACTTAACGAGTGGCACCGTGCAACATAGACATAAAAAATAATTAAATTAATAACTTCCCCTCTTCCCTATCAAGAGCAGTAGCTAAAGTTTTAAAATATTTTCAAATATCACGGATAGAATCTGTTCTAATTTCAAACAATGTCAGGAAATATTTTTTTTTTATAATTTAGCACGAATATTTGCTGTATTGTGTGGCGCCGGCTTTACGCTCGGTTTCCTTATGCGGGGCGCGTATTGAATTTTTAATCTATCGAACTATGTGGAATTTTAAACGCAGAACTCGCTTGCAATTTGACGTTTTTTAAATGGCGACGGAAATTAGATTTTATTTTTTGAATTCGTTAAACTTTGCGGCATTCTGGATTACCATTTTTAAGGTTCCGTACCTAAAAAGGAAAAAACGAAACCCTTACAGGATCAGATTGTTTAATATTCGGAACTAATTTTCATATATTTTTTAAATATTACCAAAATTGTTCATGAAAATTAATAATAATCTCGATCCATATATCTTGATGTAAACAATAGAGAATATGCATGATTTTTTTTTATTTTTTTAAACGTTTCTACAAGTCACTATTATCATTGAAAAAATATGAGGTATCTGAAATATAAAACATTAAGCTAAAAAAAGTATTAAAAACCACTATCATTTTTCCATGATTTAAACGCGACCATTTTCGCGCGCGTATTCTGTGACGTCAGGATACA
>DVVJ01001737.1:0-10780 GCA_018234505.1 Junonia neildi neildi
CTAGTATTAAGGACCTCGGAGCAAAGCCGCGGACAGACAGACAGACGGACATGGCGAAACTATAAGGGTTCCGTTTTTACTACGGAACCCTAAAAACGTCATGAATTTAATTGAAGTATGATATATTTTATATTTAGCCAAATTTAGTCAAAACAAAAATTGTTAATTTATGTTTACTGCCGTTGCCTGCGACTTTTATTGGCTCTTATTGATAGGCTGATGCCCCCGACTTCCTCGGCGTCTGACATTTTTATAGCGGAAAATTTTGTTTCTAAAATAAAAAACAGGCTATTTTATTCCTTATATATCATCAACTATTTGCCAATAAAATTCCTGTCATAACCAGCAGCAAACAGACAGACAGTATAAAATAATGATACTTTGTCGGATATACTCGTATCATTAAAACATTCATCATTATGAATATTTATGCGATTGTTCAGTTGCAACTAAAACGTTCATCTTAAATAGCCAGGCCAGTCAGGTGGGACTTTTCGACTAGTTAAATTTATAAATATCATTAAATTGAAGAAATAAACAAAGATACAATTTGTCATGTAAATGAAAAAACAAACACACAAGTAAAGTTAAATTAAATATATTTGCATGTTTACCCAAGTCGTTAGTACTATGGGGCTCGTATACCTATTGTCCTTGTAGCTCCTTGCAAAAAGACGGAATAAATTATTCGATGTTAACTTAGGTATTTTGTTTGTCTCAGAGTGCATTACCCTCTGATCTGGACGCTAATCTAAACGAAGGCGATGTCGTCACGTGTTTACATAGAAATGTTTCTCGACAAACGTGATTTTTACTTATTTTTGCTGCGTAATATGTTTTTCTACGTAAGGCTAATGATACGGCCCCTTTATTTACGTTATTAGTTTCTAGATATTTTGAGAGAAGCAATT
Source organism: Junonia neildi neildi (assembly GCA_018234505.1). NCBI lineage: Eukaryota > Metazoa > Arthropoda > Insecta > Lepidoptera > Nymphalidae > Junonia > Junonia neildi. The sequence continues at coordinate 912 of DVVJ01001737.1, forward strand.
ACGTAAGTATCAAGAGATTAAAAACAATGGCATAATAAAGTCATTGTAAATAACTTTGTTATTCGACAAAATTACCGTCATTAGGAGTGCCTCGATTACAGTAGAATTTCGAAATATAATATTAGAAATATTCATGTCTTAAGGAAATGCTAATAATAATTTACACAAATTCCTTAACAAGTCTAGACAAACGTCACAACATTACTTTAATATCAATAATTGTGATTGATATAATTTAATATTATATTATAATTATATAATTTAAAATAATTTGAGCAATATACAAAGTAGTATTTAAGAACAAATCAGAAACATCATCCATCCATAGAGCTATTGTTTACAACCTTACACCTACTGACTTTATTTATTAATGTGTAAATAAATAGTAGGTATATGGATGGTGTCATGTAGTTTATGTGTATTTGAGATTGACCATTACTCCTAGCAAAATTATGCACATGCTGTAGATTTCCCAGGGTGGCTAACCAAACAAGAAATCTAATCGTCGATTTGCTCCCCTATTCAGAGATTTTACAACGAGAGTATCTTATAAAGTATGCATTATTTGTCTGAATTGTTTTTAAAAGTTTCGTAGAAAATTCGTAGACGTAGAAAAATCTCCTTTGAATTAAGAGACAATACGAAGTCGATTTAATTATTATGTCTTACGATACCATTCGTGTTTTTTTTTTCAATTATATCATTGTACTTGTATATTCCATTTTTTTATATTTAGTATTATCCTTATCATATTAACAGTACGTATTTTCATCATTTCCAGGCTCACGAGGATGACGTAATCGGTTTCGGAATATCCAGCAACGGAAAATTTTTGATGTCGTGCACATCGAAAACCGATATGATTATTTGGGATCTAAAAGGACAGCAGTTGCATCGTCTCGACACGTATCTCATGAGTACACATACAGCTAAGATATCGCCGTGCGGGCGATTCGTAGTAGCGACGGGATTTTCGCCAGACGTCAAAGTCATGGAGGTCTGTTTCACACGGACCGGCGAGTTCAAACAGGTGTCGAAGGCATACGAGCTGACGGGGCACTCGTCCGGCGTGTATGACGTCGCCTTCGCCGTGGACACTTCGCACATTGCGACTATATCGAAGGACGGCACGTGGAAGCTTTACCACACGAGGAGTGAGTATGATTAATGTACTATGTTATCATATCCACTCCATACTGCGCCATAATTAACAAACGGTTCCCAGTTTCATAACGTGACTGCACGGTGTAGCGTTACATTTACGCGCGTTTTGTTATTGTTTACTATTTCTGTTATTTATTTTTGTTGAAAACCGCTAACTGGTAATAATAACTAACATTAAACACATGAGTCAACGCCATGACATAAGTTGTTTTTAATGAGCAATTATAAAAATAAGAGAATATTTACATTATGCTTATATCATAATGTAAAAATAATTATAACATAATATTATTTACTTTGTAGAACATGATTATAATAGATAATAATAATAATCTGACTACGCTCGGTACTGTACTTGAATTTGTATTTAGATCGATGTATCGTCCCCAAAATCCTCCGTAATTAGTTTTTCGTCTCAATATTTAACAAATTTTTTGAGGAATGTAAGCACATCGATAGCAAAAACTGCTAATTCGGAATTATTGATTACACGGAAGAGTTCGCTATTTTTTTTATTTCCCTTCTTATCTCAAATACCAGACGCCTTATTAACATAAACATTTACACAGTATTACTTTAAATAGGTACTTAATTCGAAACCCAACATAATATTAGCATGCCTTCAAAGTTTTTTATGGTGTTGGAATTTAGGGACTAGTGGTTTTTTAACTGTTTTTATTTTATTTTACTGTCATATTTATCTAACTTCTGTACTCAACTTATTGTTATTTTTTTTACAACCTGCATCTTTTTGATTTGTTCTTTTATACTACTTATATTGTCTACCTGATTGTAAAGTAACAAAATATTAATTTTTAAAAATAATCTTGAACTATCATCCAAATTTAGTAATAGTTTTTATATAATATCCAAATATATGTCAAATATATACTTGTCCAGTTATAGTTTTCAGATTATGATTACGTATTTTTGTAATTGAATCTGTAACGTTTTGTTCTTATATCAGTGCTCCTTTTAACTCTTCATAGAACTAAACGAATATTTGTAAAAACTTCAAGATACAGCTGCTCGTAACACACATACGTAACGTACGTTAACCCGATCGCTTCCAGAAAAAAACCCCACCGACCCGAACTGGTTACATCTCCTCTTGAGTGCCTACCGAGTAATACGCATGAAATACCTCGATGCCAATAATGCGCTATGTTGCATCATGCGAATTAAAATTGCAATTAAATATTTAAATTGCGAATATTTACCTTATACACTACAATGACACATCTTTATTCCACCATATTTTTTATAACTTCAATCGTACCGTGAGACTCTTTTTGTCTACGTTGTTGTAATCATTAAAACATCGTTTCCTTATTTTCATTTTTGCAATTGCAATCCGATGATTACTTTGAATAAATGTATAACAGTTGAACTATGAAGAAATATGAAATGACGTATTTTAATTGCCGAGAATTTCATTCAATTACACGATATAGTGACTAAAGTTTGACACGTGCTTAGGCAGTTTATCAATAGAAACTTATTAATCGGATGTAGTATGACTTCGATCAAATTCAGCATAAGAATTTTGTTTTTCGCAATTCAAATATAAAGACGTAAATAATTTGAACTTCAAAAATATTTACATTTCAAATTCCAAAGATCCTTTTTGTCTCTACATCGACAAAAAAAAACTGCGATTTAACCCGTTTAGGAGTACGCAAAACACGAGATTGTTTTTCCGCGTATTTCTAATAAAAATATGTTTTTCAAAATGACATTGGTGACTACACTTTAAACGATATCTTGTTTGTAGAAATAAAGCCTTTATTTGTCAAACTGGCTTGAAATATATTTCGAAATGAAACTGACTCATTAAGTGGAACGATCGTCATTGCTAACAGGATAACTGACGAATATTTATGAGCTCGAATGATTTCCATTAAATGGAAAATACTCTATAAATTCTGACGTGGAATGACGTGTGCGACGGGCCGGTCCCATGCGAAAACACATGAATATATGGGGTTATCTTGATTAATATAATGGAATCAATATCAAAGATGCTATATTCTCAGCGGAAACTCCGTATCCTTGAGCGTTTAACGTCGATGTTATTGTTTATTTGCGTATACCGTTTGAGTAATCCGTTTTACGTAATGTTTGTTTTATAAATTAGTTTTAAAAGTAATACTGGGCAAATGCTATTTAGCAGCGCACGTCAGTTCCTTTTGATATTGTGATTTAACATTTATATAACGACAAAGTTTATTTATAATAATAAAAATATATTTTTTAAGAAATATGAAAAAGCCATATTTAATTTTAAATTATTATTAAAATTATTAGATGGAGATAGATATAAACAATAGCAATTCCAGTTACGGAGAAACAAACAAAGTTATATAATTTTATGATATTTGAACAATTACTTTTAATTGACTTAAGTATTTATTTTAAATGAATTATAAAAACAATTAAACTTTTTATATCGTTATAATTATTGTTTAGAAACCAGTTTAATTATTTTGTAATTTCTCAATTATTGTCTACACTATAAATAGGATATTGCTTTAAAGGATGTTGAATAGGATGTTGTACATATAGAAATCGTTTTCCAATGATATTGTTCTAAAATAAATCCGCACTTTTCAATAAAATATTTATTATACTTATAATTCTGTTATTTAATCAATTTAATATGGCCGTATAAGTCGATACAGTTTTAATGTTGTGTTTTTTAAACCGGATATAGTTTGTTGATGAGGCTCTCAGTGTGCCAGTTTCTCAGAAATATAAAGAGAGAGGCATCAATTTTGTCAAACAAAATTCAAAACAAAAATCTTTGTGCGTCAGATAACATTTTTAGAAATGTGTTTTTGCTTTTTGTATAATAAATTACTATAGTACAATAAAGACAAATGACTATTTGTATAAATATTTAATATCAAAATTGCAATCAATACATCCTTTGAACTTGAAAAAAACACCTATAATTTATTGTAACTAATGTAATTTTAAATCATAGACTTATGTAATGGTAAATACTTTAAATTTCTAAGTTTACAAAATATCGACAAGTACCTATAAATAAAAATTCAATGAAAATCGGATAAGTTTTTAGCGTGAACCCGTAAAAGCATATAAAACTTTCTTCCAAGTATTACATTACCCGGTATGAAGTTTTATTCCACTGAAAGCTGGTTATATAAATTCCATGGAATTTATTCTGAAAAGGTCTCGCGAGATCGCAGTATGATCACGCTAAACGTACATAATATACACTTTTATGTAATGAAAGATAAGGGTCAAGATCACTCGCAATAATTGAAACGTAAACAAATGTGGAAACTTTTTATTTATTTCACTATATGCGCATTACGTTTTTCCCCGTGATATATTTTGCCAGTATTTAATTTCGGTTATTATTAATACGCAATGATTAACGTCATACCATACTGCTGATGTATATATTTATATTATATATCGTAATATGACGCTTAATAGCCGAACCTTCCTCAATAAATGGACCATAATAATATAATAATACAAAAATATTTTTGACTCATCGAATATTCAGGGAATAGGGCGTTCTGATTAACGAACACATTCTTCAACTTTATTGATTAGTATGCAATTACAAGTGCCGTTAGAATTGCCGCAATCGCTTGTCCAAATTTTAAGGACGCAAAATAACTAGTCGTAAAAATATTTGCAAAATTGAAAATAAAAAACAAACCGCTAATGTCCTACTTAGACTGGTTTGTACTGGTTTAAATGTTTAAAGTTTAATAAATTAATAGATATTACCTTATTTAGAGTCGTATTCGTTGGGTAAATAGAATACTTAGTAAAAACTAAAATTTGTTGTTATCGTAGGGCATTCAATGTTTATGTTATCGGCCAACTCTTATACATATGATTGCGAAGGTCGTTGACCTTTATGTATAACAATAACGAATCTTTTATCTTTGTTATTGATAGAACGCAGGCGAGTAAATAAATAGGCCTCCCTATATCTTTAGCCTTTGCAACAAAGATGCTGTAAACAGACAAAGTATTTTAGTATTAGCTTTTGCAAGTACGTTTTTGTTATATAATATACAATACAAAGATTAAAGCAAAGGAATACGAAATACGGTGTATTATTGTGTGTCAAGAATAACCAATTTAATCCTGTCTGAGCGGAGGATTTAACTGGTTTTGACCACTATTATTCATACGAGATTCCTAAACCGATTTATCTTACGTTGTACTACTATGTAGTACTATTTTAGTACGGATTGTTGTTGAAACAAAACATTTGTTGCCTTCTTACGTAAAAACAAGCTTAACTTTGGTACGAGATTTGATAGTTTTCGATGACGTAAAATTTACTCGATTTTCTTCGATTAATGTTGTAAACATTGACTAGCAGCACCTTTAAAGAAAATTTTGTTTGAGGTGAGGTCAATGTATGGAAGAATACCTACTGATCAGAAATTACAACAAAGCAAAATTTTAAAACCTCGTACTAGGGCTTCTAATCAGGTTTTGATGTATAAAGCTTAGACGCTTACAACAGAATAACACAAAAGCTACTTTTGTTCAGCGTGCCTTTATGCTTTTACGGATTCACTCTAAAACATATTTCATATAAAAAATATTCGATTTTCATTGAATTTTTATTTTTATTTGTAGATGTTTTAGAGACTATGGCGTTGTAATGTAAAGAATTTTACACGATATAAGTTTCTAAAATAAAACACAAACGATACTTTTGTTCACTGTGTCTTCCGAGTGAAAAATAATACGATTAAACTTCAAAATTAATATATAAATTTTGTTTGCAGTCGACTACGTCCGCGGCGAGTCCCCGCACGTCCTAGAAACGGGTACGTACACGCAGACCGCTAACCCGCCGAAGATAGCGCTTTCACCCAACGCGGAGGTGCTTGCCGTCTCCGCGGATTCGAGCGTCGAGTTCTACGACACGTACACTGGCGAACTGTATGATACCGTGGACAATATTTATACAGGTTAGTTTCACTGTTATGATGTTTGGTTTCATTCGATTGTGTATGGTTTTTAACACTAATTTCATCTAAAAATATTAAAATAAAATAATAGAACACAATTTAAAATTTTCGTGGAAAATAGGTATTTTCGTATTTTCAGAATTGTTATATAGTCTGATTACTGTATTAGGGCGTTTTAAAACGTGTAAGTTTTAAAAAAATTTAATAACGGTCAATTTGACCGCTGTTTGTTGGTTTAGAGTTAAATATTAAAAAATGTACTAACCCATAGATAGGTACACGCAAAATGTAAAAATCTGTAGTATCCAAGTCTTGTAGTAGTCTCAAAATCTATAGATGAGTAAGAAGTCTGATGAGTTATATGATTTGATTACATATCTCTTAGATACAACGATCAAGGAACCTATTCTTAATCCGCCTTATCGTACATTCTATATATTATCTTACATTAGACAGCAGTTGCTGAGGAATACTATAACGTCTGCCTTTAGCTATGACATGGCAACTTTTTATATCTATAACTACATATATGTCAAAATTAAAAGGCTTATAGGTACAATAATATCGATAATTTAATAAAAAGATGTCAAACTTTAACACGATAGTCGATAAACCTAACAACTAAACTATCGCTCGTGCTTCCTGATTCATATTTACATAAGCTTTAGTATTATAAAACCAATTAGTGCTTTACAATTCTACTTTTTTCTGCTTATTTTATAACAATTACAATTTAGCGTTGCATAACTATAAATTAATTAAAATCATCTATGATGTAAGGAGATCAGTGTGTGGCCGTCCTAACAAATCATCATTAAAACAAACAGGACACGGAATAAGACAGATCCTGGATCACAGTCGTGACCCGCGCACTTGTCGCGTGTCGTGCTGTTGTTAGCACGAAAAACTATAACACGGAGGTGGATCATAAATATTTTATAGGAAACTCGACAAGAGCGAGTCGGTTCATTGGAAATAATTAAGTACCAATTTTTTTTTTATAAAAATACAGGCATATACTTAAATTTTGTTATAATCAAGCGCGGTGGCAACTTGAAATTTTGGGGAGGGTCACGAATGAAATAAATTCTAATCTTCATAGTAGAGTTATTTTTTTATACGCCACTTAAAATGTTTCTGAGAGTCTTGAAAATTTTCTATCCGAATTTTTCTTAGGGGGGGGGGGGGGTCGCCCCTGTGACTGCCTCCCCCCGTTTGGACCGCACCCTGTTATATTGTTTCGTCAGCAGTTCTATAGGTACTTTGTAAACTGCCATTATTTAACATTATTTTGTTAACGGTTTGCATAACTTGTCTCGAAATAGGGCGCGCGTCATGTAACTTTGTTAAGTTTAAAGGAAAACATTAACTTTGCGGTTCGAAGGCTTCTTTAAACGCCATTCTTTGTGACATAACCTCAATTATTTGGGGGCTTATTTTGACATTACGAGAGTTGATTCAGTAGTTTAGTGTGCAAATGGCGCGTTATTAGCTACGTGACATATTGCCATAATTACTTTAGAAAGTTTTTTTTCAAAGTTTGCTACACATTGGTGCAACTTTTGTGATTAGCGTTAATATACAATCGCTTTTATTCAACAATGTATCTTTTTATTTCTAATTTTATAAATTTTTGATCTGTAGCGTAAGCTTGTTTGTTGACTTTGATTTATTTCATAATAATTTTATCCAAATGAAAAGGACTCTTTCATCAGTTTTGATGATTCACTCTGTTGAGAATATGACGCAAAACGCAAGGAGCTTATAATCACGAATAAATGGAAATAGTTCAATAGGGCTCGTGGCGCAGTTTCTTGGTATATTTTTAACTCGTCCGAGGCTATTGGAAACTGAATTATTGAACATCGCCGTCCTTATTGATCGTCTGAATATAGACCGTTTCAGCGAACGTGCACTATTGTTGGAAATGCAGGCGGAATTATATCAAATTGAATTTACTCTTTGATTGATGCTGTCTCGTAAAGTATAGTGACTTGCGAAATGTATTACGGATGATTTTATTGACACTAGAGGCGACGGACTCCTTTCCTCACGGTCATTAGTTTAATTTCTTTTACTGAGAAATAAAATATTTGTTCAGCAATATGACGGCTTATCGTATTCTGGATTTTAGTTTCGAAGAACAGATCCACAAATTGAGATTCACATATTTAGATTGATTAAAAGTTTTTACCTTTTTAAGAACATACCTTACATGACTAAAGTGATAATTAACACGTGGATATTGTAAAATCTTCGTTCTAATGGGATCATTCGATAAATTTCCCTTGACATACTTGCATAATATGTGACACTGGATTACGTTATTGTGAACTAGCTCTATCTCGCGACTTTGCTCTCGTTAAGATAGACTTTATTTAAAAATTATACTCACATATACCCAAGTTAAACGTTACCTATCATATTTTAAAATAATATACCGTTTAAGGAAATATAATTAATTATTAAAATGTATCCAGTGGTTCCGGAGTCGCTCTATAAATAATTCTACGTATTAAAATATCTATTTTGAGCTTATTTATATACATACAACCTTCAAGGTAATTTGTTAATGATGTGTTGGTCTGAGCTACGGCGAATTAACCGCATCGTAAAATGATTGTATACGCTCGTTTATGACATGGTAAATCAGCGATTGTAAGCAATCAGTGCAAATGTACCAGCGGTGAACGGTATGGTCGCATTTTAATATGATACTTACTCGTAACAGCTCCTAAATTTAGTGGGAATTATATTAGTGGGTTCAATTAATTTGCAAAACGCGATTAGTTATACTCTTATGTTAGTTATACTCTTGTGAGTTTTGTTGGCGTTAAATTTATCAACGTCTAACATTCGAGACCAAACAAAACTGGTAGTTTTTCAAAGCAAGTTTGCAATGCCGCAATTAATTAGCTTTCTACTGATCGATCGTATGAGATGTTTTTTTGAACAGTTAAAAATTGTTTGTATGCGAATTCTTTTTAGCGTTAAGGCGGGAAAATTACTCGTATTATTTATATTTTAATATAAACTTACTTTTACATTAATATTTATAAATAAATAATGTATAACCATTAATTTACTAAATATCTTTTTAATTACCGATTAATATTAATATAATGTTTTTGAACCACCTTTATGGGAAGTTATATGAAAAATATATGTAGGTAGATACAAACTAGACATGCAGCGAAGTCAGGTGTGTAGGTATCTAATAATGTCAACTCTATAAAGGCTTCATTTAATTTCGAATTGCCACACGATAAATCTACATTTAACATAACAATTATCGATGCAAAACAATTAAGTGCGTACTTAAAGGAAATTAACAACAAAGATGTCATTGTTTCATTGTGTGATAAAAACGCTACAGGGTCATTTTATTTCTTATTACTGGTATTTTGTTATTTCTTATTACTAGTATTTTGTTATCAACAGATATAGTTAACTACCTTTTCCTTGCAGTTTTACCTGCGTTTTGCCTTTAGGTTTATTGTCATTATTTCGTATGAAAGCTCCTTTAGAAGACTTACTCATGGAATTTTTATTATTGGATTACAGATTCAGAAGAATAGTACAATAAATATGTACTTTACTAATACTTATATGTATTTTTAAAAGAATAAAGAATATGGGAGTTAGTTTACCATGGGAGAGCCATGCATTTGCACGAATGGGCCGGCTCGACCGGAGTGATACCACGGCCTCATAGAAAACCGGCGTAAA
>DVVJ01001738.1:0-10780 GCA_018234505.1 Junonia neildi neildi
TTGTAATATGACGCTTTTAAAAATATTTAAATTTTAAAAATACCAACAGTTCCATTAAAGACAGACATTCCTAAGAAAATAAATTGTAGATTTATGTCTACTTAGAAATGGAATGAGAGTGGTGATAAGATACAATAAAATTAATAATTTGCTCTACATCAAACATTGTTAAATGTGTAACACATCGCATGCCATATTTAAAAAAAACGTTTAAAATGATTCAGAGGCGGTGACTAAGAGCAAGATGAAGTTTTAAAAGCGTCATATTACAATTAAATAACGGTGTTAGTCACATTGCTATACCATTGTATATTTAGACTTTTATTTGCCATTCGCAATGGTCTAAAAATACAATGTGTGTCAATCGATCAACAATATTTAGGTACATTTGCACAAAAAATGTGAGATCTATTCATCCCAGTTATGTTTTTTTAATTGAAAAATCTTAATTTTATTAACATTAAACTTGTGAAAAGTGTGACTAGATTTAGACAGTGCATAGTGCAATTTAATATTTGGTATTTTTAGATCACCAAGTCGCACAATATATAATTTATTAAAAAATATATTATAATTGTACAGCTGTCCATCACCTACAATAACAGACTTCAGGACAATTATTTGAGAATGTAACTATCAAAACTCACCATTTAATATGAATGACAAGAAAAGTCGTTACGATTACAATAAGTAATTTCATTTTATATATTTTACCTAATTAAATTTTTATCCAACCTAGTAAACGAAAAAGAATTTCAAGCTGTTTCAAAACATTCTATTTACTAATTTGTTTTTAGAAGAAGTTTGACTCATTAGTGCGATAAGCGCAATCAAGTTCAAAAATATTTGTTTTTAAGAACAAAGACAAACGCATCAAACAATGGAAAGTAAAATGCTTAAAGTCATTGTCTACTTCTTCTGAAAACAAAGCAGGTATCAGCTGAAAGCAACCGAAACAAAGAGCATAAAAGAGGAGCTCCAGATCATAATTTCGAATTTTGTGACTCACTTCGACGCTTGTATCTTATCCAGAACCGATTTATCCATACATTGCCCCAGTTTGACTGAATTATATGAACTCTGAGGCACAAAAAATAACTTCTATACAACGTATAGTTAGTATATAACATTCAAATGAATGTATTTACATGAATGAGTTCTACAATTTAAAAAATACTCGAAAGCAACAGCTAATATCTAAATTATTGTTTAAGATGAAAACTAAACTAAGTTTCTAAAGTACGTCTCTTACAACGTATTAAGCACAAGCACTAAGAAGATATTCCCGTCACGACAACGACCAGTTAAGTTATGAGTTAAAGTTGTTTTATACCATGGTTATTATTACAGTGTTTTGATTGCGGATACTATGGAAACGATGGGCGGGACAAACAGCCAGTCAGAATGACCACGCAATTCATTCAATATACCCATGGTCATTCGTGATGCTCTTATGCTAAAATTATTTATATGATGAGCAAAAAATACCAAATATATATAGTTACAAAGCCTCAACACGCCTACTGATCTGCCGATATAAAAAAAAATGTTTGGATCAGATGCAACTACCACTTCTGACCACTTTCTTGTATATATAACGTATATTTAACGATTCATACTTATTTTACTTAATGAAATTCTGCAAATCTGCACACTTGAAAAAGTCTAGATAGAATTTGATTTTTTTTCTTATCAAAATGGCGTAATAAAACGCCAAATAAAGCTCGCTCATCCTGGGAGTTAATTAGATTTTAGATACTAAAACTAGTAATTTTCTACAGCAGTCATATACCTAGGTAGAGCTCTGTAAAACTTTAGAGATATGACTGACTGTATCAACCATTTCTGACCTTATCAGATCACATACCTATAGCATAGCTTAATAGCGATAAGCAATTTGTTCATTGAACATTTTTTTGCCTCTTACAAATTATTTATTATTAATCCAAATGACAGGTATTGTGCAAGTGACATTATTAAGCGTATTAGACGAAGAAACCATCTATTATTGAAATAATGAGTCAGTAATGCAGACGCTATTAGTAACCACTGTTATTGTTAAACGCTAAATTTCAAGAAATTGTGCTTAGAGGCCTAACGATTGATGTAAATTATATGACAATGAAGATTATGCTATGATAGCCCTTATTTGTATAACGAGATATATAATTTAATTCAAGGTTGATGTATCCTTCTAATCATCATTGCAATAATGTACAGAGGTCGATAGAATGTCAGCCCCGGCAGATACACTATCAGCTAGATAGGTACTTACTACTTAACAAAAACGAAAGTTGTAACTCCTGGTATTTTATTTATAGCTATTTACATAAAGTGACTTTTTTAAGTTAAATGCTTAGTACACTCATACATAGTTGACTCATTAAAATATACACGGCTTAATAAATAATTATAGTTCTATTTAGAACTAGTGATAAAGTTAGAATTTATTAAACATATAATAAATACAATATACCATGATTTCGTAAGTGACTTTTATAACATGTTTACTGAAGCCAATAAAACGGTATGAATTACTTAAAAATGTACAAAACATACTAATTTTTATTTTTTCTTTTTTGTTACTATAGAAATTATTTACCTTAGCATACCTATGTGCCTCTTTGACTAGCACATCGACTCTAATTAAAAGATCGTTAAAAAAGTTGGCGTATTAAGAAATTCCAATAAAACTATTTTGAATATAAATGAGTATATTTATAAAATCATTACATTCAAATGTTTACGAATATGTATACAAGTAACCTAGTCGGAGATTGCACTGGTAAAAGATATTAAGTAAGTAAAGAGTTTTTCAATTTGGCACAAATTCACTTATCATCTAAAACTTCCACAGTAGATGCGCTGCTCGCGTTGTCATTACACTTTTCTTCCATTTGTTCGGCGCCGGTTTCAACTTCACGACTTTTCGGAACAGCATTGACGTCAGGAGAATCAGTCTTAATAGAATTTATACGTTCTCTATTTTCTTCAGTCTGCTGTGTTTCACTCTGGTTAATTTTCATCTTTTTACTCTTAGAGTTCCCCATTTTCTGTCCTGTACGCGGCTGATCTCATATATGACTGATTGTTGATATTGTGGTGCGGTTTTCTATCCGCAAAGATAAAATCTTGATAACGGTCAAATCTTTGTAATTAACAATGCTCCGTAAGCGGTGACGTTATTTTGATAAGAGTGAAACAGTAAGCGTACCGCGGACTCACAATGCAAAACTGCAACTGATGTAAATATTTAGTAAAAACATACGGTATCACACTGCTCACAAGATAAGACGACAATGACACAGCCCGTATAAATGTAACATTGACCGTTTATTTATTTTAATTCCATTGTCATTTACAACAACTATTTTGTTATCTTGAACGTTTAAATAAATTTATTATACATTATTCGACGCTTCATCAGACACGGCACACGGCTTACTATGCTTGTAAGTTCAAAACGTTTAAGGTTTAACAACCTTATTAATAAAACGGCACAAAGAGAATTGCGGGAATGCGTTTGTCCTTCTCCAACTTATTTAAACAGCGAATACTTCGAACCACCAAAACGTATCAACCACAACATATTCTATGTCACTTTAAGATGATATTGTGAGACATTGTCGACCATTTTGCATTCAATTCAACAAACTTATTTAAATTCATGTGCCTGTCTGGCGTTATCTCATGACTCACTAGGACGAAAATAATTCTCTTCGGTATGACATCACTATCATATAAAGCAAGGCTATTTATGTTTAAAAATCAAGTGAGTTTTTTAACATATGCTACTCCATATGTCGCTTACTTTAAAGCTTGTCATTATTATTCATAAAATTTTACTCGCAAAATAATTATATTTTCAAAATTACTAAATAGCAAATATAGAGAGAATAACAGAGATATCCAACAGACATTTAAGTTAATTTAAAATATCAGTAGATATTATCATCAAAGAGTTGCAAAAAAACATTAAAACAGTAAACATTTAATTACTGTGTAAATTATTAGAAAAGACTGTTTTGATAACAAAAAAATAATCCGTAGACTACATGCATTTTGCATTTCCTAATAATTGTTAGTCCTGATAACGATCATGATTATTTTAATTGGTTTGATATAATGACACCTTTAAGGTTATACATATATTTATTGCATTCCAAAATTTTCGAATATATGACTGATATAATGTAATATTTTATCGTAGAGTTAAGCGTTTCTTTTTACTTTGACGATATTTTTATAAAAAATTTAAGTTGTTTATCTATAGATGAACAACTTTAAATTAATTAAAAAAAATATATGGATACAATGAAAGAACATCAATTTTTAACCCCCGATCAAAAAAGACGAGTGTCATAAGTTTGACCGCTATACTTGTCTATATTGTGTGTCTGTGTGGCACCGTAGTACCTAAACGGATGAACCAATTTGGAACCAATTTTTTTTATTTACGTTTCAACTTTAATTTAAACATAAAATTAGGTTTAAATCAAAGTGAAGTAAAAAAGTCATATTGTTTTAGATACATTTAATTGAAACATTTAAATAAATTAAACTATTTCTTAGATATTAACGAGATCCAATTTTTTTCATTTCCATTCGAAGGAAATCGGCAGCCCTTTTTAATCTTTCAGGTGAGGGTGACAAACTAGACGGCATGCTTGACAAGCTAAATAATGGCGACATCAAAGAGATGATGACTTTCATCACTGTCCTTTTCACGATGCTGATAATGTTCTGCAAACAATAATATTATTATATACTAAATTACTTGTTACTATTTATCTACTTGTATACAATTAAATTCTCTGTTTCTATGCAACATGCAAATATCGTCAAGTAAAACCATAGTAAAATACTACAAAAACGTCATTATACAATGTAATAAGGCCCTTGTAATTAACTACTGTAATTTATTTGGGCTAAAAGTAATTGTCAAATGCATGATGCGTCAGGTACGTGCTATTTTAGGGTACACGCAAAGAACAGGTATTGTTACAATTTTTATATTTTTAATTTTTACAGTGATAGCACATCATTAAACATTCCCTGTACTTTGCTTGTACCCTTCAATTTTTCAATTTCAATTTTTAAACAGTTTGTAGTTAGGTAATCATTTCTATAAACTTACCAAAACTAGTAACCAAATCATTCCTAACGGTGATGGTCTTGGTTTCATTGTTGTTGGAGTCACTACAGTTGGTGTCGTGGCTGTAGGTGCTATTGTTGTAGGCTGTGTTGTAGGACTTGTTGTGGTTGTCGATGTTGTAGTTGGTATTGTTGTTGTTGTAGATGTTGGAGTAGTAGTAGTAGTTGATGTTGTTGTTGTTGTTGTTGTTGTTGTTGGCACAACTGTAGTCTGTACCACTGTAGTATTTTCGTCATCTCGCAACGGCTGCTCATTTCTCCAAACCTTTGGTTCTTGATAAGTAGGATAGGTAAAAGAAAATGTCTGAAAAATATTAATTTCCATTGAATTCATGCCAAATACATTTTTATAAATAGAAATGTTATTTCAATATATCCTTAATTTGATATTTTATAATGTAATGCGGCATATATGAAGTGGAAGCATGAATATAACAATCCCTACTTGACCTTTTTGAATGTCAAACACCTACTTATGCATAAAGTATGACCCTAGAGTACAGATATGCTAACACGTGAAAAGAACCTGTTGAAAGTATATATAATGTATGTACATAATATAATCTGTTTAAACTGAACCAACAACAAATAAGTAAATGTGTATGTACTGGTATCATGTCCTATCTAAGCTATTCCTAAATCTTGATGAGAAGACATTATTTTGTGTGGTGTAATACCTATTACCTATGATCAAATGACGTATATGCTAAGAGTATATTGTATAGTGGCGTAATCTAATCGTGCCTTTAGAGGGGTATTGTTACACTGATTGCTAAATTGACGTGATGTTTGAGTACCAGCGATTATGGAACGGGCCAATTAGCGAGAGTAATTTTCATGAGTAACGACTGGAAACGATAACTCTATATTTTATCGTATTTATATTCATTATAATCGCATCAAAGTCTGCTAATATAATATATCTCTGATATCTATTTAGGCCTATAAAGGTCTTGTTACATTTTAACTAAGAAAAAATTGTAATAGTGTTAGAGTCAGTGCTATATGAGCAAAACAGTTATCATTCTTACTATAGAAGTTTTGAAATAATTATTCGTAATAAGAAAATAGACAAAACATTACTCACTTGTGTCGGTGCATCGTCAAATGCTACAATATGGTTACCAACATATCCGTATCTGGTTCCATACACGGCACTTAAGATTGACGTTAATACCAAAGTTTTTAACATCTAAAAATTTAAAGTTCGATATGAAATATAACACATATGCAACAATCAATAAATTATATTTAAATATGTATAACTATATCCATTTGAAAAAATAAAAAGACTACTTACGTTTACCTTAAATTTAATTTTATTAACTTTATAAAACTAACACTTGTGTTACTGGTACATTGAAGAATGGTTATAAACACTGTTACTAATTCTATAAATACGTAACAATTAGGACTACTTGTGTTAATTATGACAATTATTAATTATATTTTCTGCAAAATCGTTAAAAATTATGCAAATTACTATTAGCTATTACAAAATGACAGGTTCCATAAATTTCGTTTTGTGCATCTGCTTAGGGTGAGGTAGATATATTTTAGTTTTATACAAATAAAATTTAAAGATTTGCAAACTACTAAAGGTTGAAGGATTTTCGATGAGAAATCAATTCAAATACCGATTAATTTAAAATGCCAAACGATTCTCAACCCAAAACATGATCAACCCCAATCAACCCTACCAAAAAATGTAATATTACTACTAGAGAGAAAAAAAATCACTAAAAAAAAGAAAAGTTTAGAAATTATTATTAAGTGAGAACAATTTCATGATAATTTATAGGATTTTATATGAATAGTTTCTTGTCAACATGTTGATGGAATATTCCATTTCATCTAGGTAATTACAAAGCCAGTCAATCGGGATAATAATTCTCATTTGCTTATTTTATATGGTAAATGGAAGACTATTAATCGAATAAATTAATTAACAATTTTATATTAAAAGCTTTCCAATTGTTATATAGCATAATCAAAGGATTAAAGTATATCCAAAAGGGTTATCTACAACGATTCATTTTGCCTATTTTTATATTGAAATAATTATATAAATATTTATGATTTATGCTTTGTGTTTGTTTTGGCTTATGACTCTCGGATGACAGGTATTATTTTCTTTTATGCCCTAGTATACGTTGACTATACGATAGTAATAAATTATTCTAGAACTTGGTTATCTTGTTATCAGTCTATAATAAAGTATATTTGTTTTACTGACAAGTGTTATTTCTTTATGTTATTTGTATGATGTATGTAAAAAAATAACAGAATGTAAAGAAGTAAATATTTATTTATAGAACATCTCGATACATTTTAAAAGACAGTTGAACGTCGCTTCCTCGCGCCCGGTTCGGGTACGTGTTGAATATTTTGATATTTGTTGATCGCCGTTTTCACAAATTCAGCAGCATTACTTATTTTCTCCAAACGTTCTGGTGTTATAAGAGATCTCATTTCTTCATGAATTGGTCCAACACCGTTGAACGTGATTTTGCACAGATTTGTGTAGCTGCAAAGTCCAACGGTGAGGAAGGAACCGAGCATTAAGACGAAAATGCTACTAAACACCCAATTGATGGTCCTACCGGCATAACTCACCATAGTCTAAAACCAAATATTAACATTATTATAAATTACACTAATTATTCTATGAATGCTGAAGTAAATAACACATTAGTAATAGTATATTTTTAGCATGTATGACGCTAAGATAATACACGCAATGGTCCTGTGAATATGATAACTGTTATAATTAACAATGAATTATGAAGTGATAACATTACATAAATTATTTGCTGATACATGGTTCAAGCGGAAGGAGTAGAGTCATTTGCTTATTTGTTTATTACGTTTAATTTAGGTACCATTACTTATATGAAGTAAAGTATAAATTATACATACCCTCGAATCTGGTACTTGGCTCCATAGCAGTCCAAGAGATGATGTATCAGGTTCCATGTAGTAATCATTGTTCCCGTAGACATCATAACTGTGACAATAAAATTAATTAATGCATAAATTCAACTAGAACTATAGTTAGTATCTTATACTATATTCGCGAAAAACATCTTACCCATTTAATGCAGAGTAACCATGTCCATATCCGTAACCAGGGGCATACGGAATATCAGGATATGCCACCTCTACCGGTCCGGAGAAGCCATAATTATTGTCCTGGAATTTTATATAAAACAGTAATAGGTATATACTGTTTTCTTTCATACATTATTGACAAAAATAAGAATCTGCCAATTGTCAAATCTTTAGATATCACTATCAATGTTTATGTATTTTAGTGTTAACCGATTTAATGGCTTACCAAATAAAGTAAAAACGAACAAAAAAAACATTAAATAAAGTGTAAAGATAAGTTACTAAAGCCTTGTGCAATAAAAAAAATCAACGAATATTTTTCCGATCACTTACATTTCTATCAACTTCAGTAGCTGGAACTGCAGCAGGTTCGTCAGCCAACATGTCATGTTTGATAACTGGGCCTCTAGGTCTCACTGGCTCTATTCTTGCACGACCTTCGTTCGTATGTTCCTCTGCTCTATACACTGGATGATGTTTTTGATCAGGACCTGTTTGTTTCTTGTAAATGGGATGAGTTTCAACATCTTCTTCAGAATCCGGTTTAAATGTGGCTTCTTTATCCAACGTGATATGCGACGGTATTTCAGCAGCTAACACTGAGACTATCGCCAAAGAGAAAACTACAAGCTTATGCATCTGAAATGAAACAAACAACTTAAAACATTAGAACATATGTTTCAAAGTTATTCAATCTTCTATGGGACTATTTATTTTGAATTGCACTTACTTTGAATTCGTTTCTTGACTATCCTAAATCTTAACCAGGAATGATGTTGTTCGATACTTTTTGAAAGTATTTATAGGAATAACGTTTGAAGGAGACAAATACTTTTCTATGAACTTATCACCAGGACATTGTTTTGCAACAATAAGGGTGACTCCGTTACACGAAAAGATAAGGAATTTGTCAAGGGTTTGGAATGCAAATTTGTTTCCCATGAGAAGCCCTCTTTAGGGAGTTTATACTTAATCTCATAACATTCTTCAAAACAATTGATATATTATTAAGTCAAAAATATGTACCGTCATTGTATTTTATTGATCTAAATGAAATTGAATGTAATTACAGTATTTTAGAGTTATTTTACCTAATTTAACCAATTTTTTTAACCTAACGAGGAAATATAAAACAAAATCGTTTATGTGTCTTTGACATCATAACTCCCAAATTTGGATGTATTCCTTTTCTTAAAAAGCTGACGTAATCGAAATTTTATTTAGCTATTTTTTATTTTATTTACGAAGTTTAGATTTTTGTAGTTCATCAGGTATTTTCTTGTTTATTTGAAGGAAATAAGCTAACAAGATCTAACCAATTGAACATAAGTACTAACTGTGACTTCAATAATTAAAAATACCATTGGGCAATTTTAAGCTATGGTGCTGCATCATCTGGGATATGAAGGAACCAGGCGCGGTCGCAGCTTGGAATTT
This sequence comes from Junonia neildi neildi, assembly GCA_018234505.1. Taxonomy (NCBI): domain Eukaryota; kingdom Metazoa; phylum Arthropoda; class Insecta; order Lepidoptera; family Nymphalidae; genus Junonia; species Junonia neildi. The sequence goes on from DVVJ01001738.1 coordinate 9,703, forward strand.
TGGGGAGAGTCATTTGTTTTGGGTACGGGGGTCACAAACAAAATACTTCACTTTATAGTACAGTTATTTTGTGCTATTTCTTATAGGTTACTTAGAATGTTTCCGTTCTGTTTATGTTCTATTCAATTTTTTTTCTTTGCTACCTTTATTTTCAATTAAAACGTATGGTTTTGGAGAGGGGGTCATGTCTCCCATGACGCACCCCACCCCCCTTCGGACCGCGCCTGGCAAGAACCCTAATTCCTCGCCAATTAGCAATAAATGTAGGTAACATGTTGGAGCTCGTGGTAATTGTCTAAATAAATAAATTATTATTATTGGACACAGATCAAAAGGCAGGCCGCTAGTCCTCTAAGCTCACAAATACTAGGTAACACATTACGCATATCATTATTATTTTAAGCACAGAGCCAATGAATACAACAGTCCACCATTTATTTTTTTCCAATAGGTGTACCTAGTCAAAGATCCCACCGTAGGACGACCTGTCATTTTATTTTAAAAAATAAAATGAATGGCTTACCTAAAAATGTTTCACGGGCGATTTTATCGGCCACAGACAGGCCACTAGTACATAATAATATGTGGATAAACATGTATATTAATTATTATAAACAAGGTTAACAATTAAGTATCGTTGTTTTATTGTTTTTGAATATAAAATTTATTTATATTTATTTATATATATATTTATTTATGCAAAAATTTTAATCAGATCAATTACTCTAACAATATTTCATCATTCAAATAAACTCTACTTAAGATTTACAACTTTGATGTAAGTACGAGGTATTTGTTTGATGTATGTTTGCTATTTGATCAGGACGAGACACATAATCGTCGTAAAATGTGTTTTTTTTTTCGACTTGACTAGATAACGTCGGCTTCCTCTTCCACATATGTTCGGATAAGGATACACCTACCTAAACCATCGCTATAAATTCAAACTCAAATGAAAAAATAAAATAGTAATGTGTAAGACATTTAGGTTTTATTTTATATAAGGTACCTGGGTCGAATATGGCCAGCCGAAAAATATGGCCACATGATATTATTTCAAATACGAAATATTGTAATA
>DVVJ01001739.1:0-10773 GCA_018234505.1 Junonia neildi neildi
TAGCGTGATGGGCAAAATGTAACACACAAATAGAGAGTTTGTTATAAATAATATATCTATATGTATTTTTTTTATTTTAATTTATTATTAATGGTAACCAAATGCGTTTTGTAAATTACGTGATTGTTAAATTATCTAATGAAATATTCCATATCGATAAAATTGATAATCCAATACTTGAGATATTGCAAACTCACTAAATTACCTAATTCATTAATACATGAAGATTTAACGAAACATATTGTCTGTCAGAATATTCATCGATTCCAGTAAAAATATGTTATCACATAGGTAAATAACGTCGGCATAGACTGCGTCATATTTATGTGTATAGGTATGTTTAATGTATATGTATATGTGATTTTGTTATTTATTATATTCTCTACATATAGTATCCTATTATAATCTTAAAAATTTCATCACAAAGTTGTATTACTGTTTAGTGAAGTTATTGTTTTGGAAAAGAAAGTGTAATTGCTTGTTTATTTGTTAAGCGTTTAGAAATTGCTGTACTTTCGAAACCTAGCAGGTACATATTCCGGCGTATTTCGGAGCGAAATGTCGAAATCGGTATTCGCTAGAACGGAATTTGTATAACATTCCGCGAAAAGACGGTAAGTTTGAACAAGTTGGGGTAACTCGGTGAAGTAATACGAGCCTCTTGCGAAATATCAACTCGAGCCATAACAATGCTATTGTTTGCTACACAACCTCTCGCTACTTGTAGGTATATTTGTACCTTAACTTTTTTAATTAATACGTTTCTGTGTTAGTATATAGGTTTCACTTATTAAAATGCTGTAAATCTACCAAAACATTGTATTTCCATTATTACCTCCTACTAAGTAGTGTATATTAACTTAACAAATACTTTCTGCACTGATTTTTTTTTACTTTTAAATACCAGTAGGTATAGTTTAGTATTATTTGGTTACCATATTTTTAATTATTTGACGAATTAAATTAGGTTCAATTGGTTAAAAAAAATCTGAGTAATAAAAAAAGAAATGTAACGAATACTTACATGTATTAAATGCAAGAAATCACATTACTTTAATTTTTAAGAATAAAATCGTAGCATTTTACTACCCAGGAAACTGTCTTACATTAGTTTATCATAAGTTTAAACAACTTGCTTTTTATTTTCCGACATGAAGTATTAATTTTATTATAAACTATTACAGTTTATTTTAATTTAATTAATTGCTATATTTTATTCAAAAATATATTGTTTGAATTGTTACAATTATATTGACTTTTTGGCACTAATAAAACTTGTAATAAGCTTAAAGTGGTATAATGTATAAAACTGTAAATTTGTGTTGGTGAGGAACACGAGAAAGAAATTATTTTGATAAAAAACTATAACGTTTTGTTTAATAGAAGTTCTTTATTTATTTGAAATTCATAGATGTAATAAAAAGATAGAATTTATTATTTTCGAAGTAAACATCGGAAGCACTGTACCTGTTATAAAAATTAACGTCACTTGAAACGTTACTTGATAAAATAATTTTATGTATACCAAAACATTTACGCTAGTAAAATGTTACGCGCTATAAAAAGAGATAAACAGTCGTGAAACAGTAATTGTCAACTGTTAACATGTATAAAAAAATTGTCCATCTCAAATCGATCTCGTGGTTGACGCAGTGCAGGCCCCGCCCACATTTCACACGAAAGGTGATGATTGGCCGAGCCGAGCACGCACACAGACGACGCTCAAGACGGTAATGAATAATTTTTCAGATATCCCCATGTTTTTTTTTCTTATTGTTCCCTTTTACAGGACTTACAACATTGCTAGGCGTAAATAATTGTCTGTTTCTAGGTAGGTATATTTGGAAAAGTTTCGTTTTTATTTAGGTTGACATTAAGAATAAAAGACTTGCTGCTTTTTTTATTGAAAAATTGCTGATTTTGCTCACATTTCACATTTGCGTAAGGGCGCCTTTAGATGAACATAGAGAGCATATTTTCGTGATCTTGTAGTGTGAACTAACCGTTTACACTAATATAGCAACGATGAAACCAAGAATTGGAATTCTTGCACGATATGTTTAGGCCGATAACGTTCTAAGCAAGTTTGCGCATTCTAGTGCCGTTTACATCAAGCAAGCGAGCGTTCTTAGAATGTTCCAAGAATCCTTTCGAACGCTGAGAGAACAACGAAAGAATGCTCTTTGCCTGTTTACACTTAAAGCATTTTATAAAATGAAGATAGAACGATCATTCACTCGTTTAGTGTAAATGAACTAATACGCTAGCAACAATCCTAGTGTAGGTAATTATCATAATTGTAGTAGATTTATTTGACGTTCAAAAAGTAAATTTTATATTTCTATTTTGAATAAAATGATTTTGAATTTGAATTTGAATATACGAGGTGACATGTACCACACAACCCTCAACATATACGAGATGCGTGAGTTTTGTTCTTTTCAGCTAAAACGGTATAGCCCGGTTTGTCACTGATGCCAGCATACGTGTTCAATATCACTGACAGCACCTGTCAGAAAACGCTTAGTTTGTACACGGCCTAACAGCCCATGAAATTCTTCATTGACCGATATCGATAACAAAATATCGTCACAGCCACCAATATAACCTTGGAAGCTTTTTGCGTCAACGAGATGGTACCTCATACCTACATGTATCGGTAAAAGTGTTTTAAAACGGCAGGTAACAGAACAAAGGGCGACATATCTAGCGATCAAAAGGCTGACTTTAAAAGCGAGCTGATCGCACGCATACCTACATTTAATTACCTACTACATACGTACATAGATATTACCGATGGACCAGCCACGAAAAAATAAGTATTTTTTGTTAACACTAACTTCTTAAGTTACATGAATGAGAATATAACTACATTTGTGTGTTTACGTGTCTGTCGCGTTGCCACAGCTAAACTGCTGAAACAACTTAAGTAAAATTGCGTGATAGCCTGTTTAAAGATAGGTCAATTAAAAATATCTATGTATAAAGTGGTTGAAATAGAATTTAAATAAGATTATAACATTCTCTATAAATTTAAACGTTTTAAGAAATAAATAAGGTAAACGACATTGTGTCTTTCATCATAAAAATAGACAGGCTTTAGAAAACTAAAACCCTTAAAATCAACCTTTCTAGGCAACGGATCCATATTTAAATTATGTGAAATTAAATATGAAACCAGTCTATTCAAGGTCGCAAAAGTATACCATTTCTAAACATTCCAATTAAAGAGTACAAAATATCTAATTACGTCACTTGTAATTAAATTAGTCGACTGTTAAAAATTACTTTAAAAAATAATTTAACTGTCTATATGTAATAAGAAACTGAAACTGGGCCATTTGTTTATTTATGAAACAAGTAACACACAGTTAAAAAAATTACAAAATCAATAAAGTCGAATATTAATCCGAATAAGTGATCACAGAAATGCTTTTCAATAGCATCCACATAAGAAAAATTGCAGTTACAACTGCTGCCATAAAATATGTTGCATTTGACTGCAACTATAACTTGCAAAAAAAAGTTAAGTAGGTATATTTGTATCGTATGATAGCAGGTGTAAGTTTTCTTAATCTTTACCTACTTACTGCAAGTCGCGGCTTAGCAATACGCTTGCGCAAGACCAATCATTGACTAAGTAGGTAGGTACAATATGCATATTATAAAAACGAGTTCGCACTGTGATTATGGATTTCATAAAAACTCGAAACCCGTCTAATTATAATTAATTGTCGTTAGTGTCGTAATGTGCCATTAATTAAATTTTACTGAACAAAAACATTAATAAGTTAATTATCATGATGCTCCTAAGTGCGATAAGTTTTGGCTGGAAAGTTAGAATAGGAATGTTAGTAATATCAGGCCATCAGAACTAAACTAGCATGATTAGCAACAGCTCTATTTATTTACAAACATTTCCAACAATTTTTATACTAGCTTCCTATTATAGTAGTAAACATATTATAGGTCACTGTTATACGCCTATGTTAGGCTATTATAATTCTCATGGCCACATGTTCTATGAATAGAAACCACACACATATATATAAAATTTTCATAGAGACAGCCACTGACCTGCGCGGTGAAGTCCGAGGCACCCTTGGGCGGGCAGTTCTTAGAGTCGCCGGCCACGTAGCCGCGACGCAACTCCTTCACCGACACGTTCTACCGTACGAAATGATAATGACAGTTACTTTATAATTTTAGCTACACGAAAATATACACTTCTTTAAATGTGAGCGTTTACTAATTTTTTGGAATTTACTAGAAAAATTAATATTTCCATAACAAAAACTTTGTTCCTAATAACTATAATTGATTTTGCTGGTCACACAATGATTCTTATTCCACTCTCTCTTCTCGTCAATTTTTGGATACTGCTTATGTCAATGAGTGTTTGATTTTTTAAATCTAGAGCTGTCCACCATCCTTTTTCTGGACACTTCATTGAGGACAATACTGCTTCTACTCCCAAGCATGGAGCATTTAGCTCCTAGTACCTATATCTATATCCTCCTACACCTCTATTCTAGGCCTATGGTAATTACCTTCACGTTGAAGCCGACGTTGTCGCCGGGCATGGCCTCCTGCAGCGCCTCGTGGTGCATCTCCACCGACTTCACCTCGGTGGTGATGGCGGCGGGCGCGAACACCACCACCATGCCTGAACGATCCCTCTATATTTTTACTAGCAATTCGTGTTTGTACGTAGACATTTTGGTACTTTAATCATAGATGGTAAGTTTCATCAATTTAAAAACCAATATCAAATTCTTCTGTAAAACTGTCATGAAACAACGCAGTTTAAATAATAAATTGATTATAGATACTTTTCTTATTTACATTTCTCTTTTCGTGATAAAAATATAGTTTTAACTATTCTTCAGTTCTCAGACTATCCTTTAAATTAAGGACTAGTCAATTTGGTATAATTCAACTGATTAATTTCAAACTTTTTAAGACCTGATGTCACCGTCAGATACTTACCGGGCTTCAAGATGCCGGTCTCGACTCGGCCGACGGGCACGGTGCCGATGCCACCAATCTTGTACACGTCCTGCAGCGGCAGTCGCAGGGGCTTCTCCGTGGGCCGAGACGGAGGCTGGATGGCGTCCAGAGCCTGTAGGATAAGCCATCGCTTTTCGATTACAATCCATTAGAGCTTAGAAGCAACTTGGAACAAAACAGCTAAATCATGCTCTATGATCCTGGTGGTCATTTTATAATTAATTGTGAATGATCGCTAATGTAATAGAATAAAACTGTAAGATTAATAAAAAGCTTTCTATGACCTGGCATATGTTTACCTATTTCAAGTTATAACATTAATAACTAATTGTGACATTTTCGTGTGTAATCTTATTCGGCTGTGAAACCTGTACCTATTATTTTATTTTCGACCTATAAAATCGAATCTTAATTATTTGTTAGATGTATACAACTGCATCTATATAACAATATGTTAGCAACCATTTCTGCATTCAGTGCTCAATACAAAGCAATGTTCGGGGGAGTAAGTACATCGTGAAGTCTGACCTCAATCAGGGTCTTGCCCTCGACCTTGCCGTCCTTGCGGTCGATGGTCCACCCCTTGAACCAGGGCATCTTGTCGGACGGCTCCAGCATGTTGTCGCCGTGCCAGCCCGAGATGGGCACGAACGCCACCGTGGCCGGGTTGTAACCTACGCGGTGCCGAATATTCATGACTCAAAACTGGTTCCGTTGCGACACGCTCGTTATGTAACTTATGAATTATTTATCAGATATTTGTGGTCCATCCATCGCCCAAAATGTGAAGCAATTTGTTTTTATCTTGATTGCTATTTTGATTATACATTAACAGTTAACTACATTTCTAGTTTTGTTTATTTAATTAGTAATTACCAAAACAATTAAGTAATAACCACGCGAATCTACAAGAAAAATATTTGGCTGAAGACCCTAGAATTAATTAGCAAATATAGTAAAAACATTTTTTATAAAATTATAATTAACTTACCAATCTTCTTGATATAAGAGGACACCTCCTTCTTGATTTCCTCGTAACGCGCCTCGTGGTAGGGAGGCTCGGTGGAGTCCATCTTGTTGACGCCGACGATCAGCTGCTTTACTCCGAGCGTGAAAGCAAGCAGAGCATGCTCACGGGTCTGACCGTTCTTGCTGATACCTGCTTCGAACTCACCAGTACCGGCCGCAACGATCAGCACGGCACAATCAGCCTGTTGAGAACAAAAATAAAGATTCATACTAACTCCATTTTCTGTCTTTGCTCTTACTTTGTTGCTATACGGACCTGGGAAGTGCCAGTAATCATGTTCTTGATGAAATCCCTGTGACCAGGTGCGTCGATGATGGTGACATAATACTTAGCTGTCTCAAACTTCCACAGGGCGATATCGATGGTGATACCACGTTCACGCTCTGCTTTTAGCTTGTCCAGTACCTGCATGATCAAGAATAACATTTTTATTTCTTGTGTTAAAGAAAAATTTCTACAGCAACTATTGTTTTTTCAGTTGTCTCACCCAGGCATATTTGAATGAGCCTTTGCCCATCTCCTGGGCCTCCTTCTCGAACTTCTCGATGGTACGCTTGTCGATACCACCGCACTTGTAGATCAGATGGCCGGTGGTGGTCGACTTGCCAGAGTCGACGTGGCCGATTACAACGATGTTAATGTGCGTCTTTTCCTTACCCATTTTGACGTAGATTGCGCGATTTCAAGGATTAAGATCTAATTAAAAACAAAAATATGATTTTAGAAAACTCAAATACCATAAATTGGGATATAAGTACTCTGTATATTTTTATTTGACATATTGCTTTTAAAACGAATTAAGTAAATTAAAATGTTGTAGATAAATTATTATTTATTTAATTATATAATTATTGTAGATAAATAAAGGTTATTGAATAAGAAAGTAAATTGATAACGCAATACACAATTGGTACCTACTCCTATATTGTCATAACGTTCAATTATTATTATTGTATTGATTCATATTTTTTTCAACTAAAGATTGTAGCCTTTTCATAAATATTGAACGTGAGTTAATTTTTCGGATAGTCATTTAGCGTTTTCCGCATGATAATATATAGTTATAATTGCACAAGGCGGCAGGTTGCCTGTTCCTGCTCCTAATGTCAATATTATACAACAGTTAGGCTGCTTATTGACCTTGCGGCTGGCTACGTGTGCTTAGACGTTTATATAAGTCTTGATCTTAATGTAATATACGAAAACATACTTGTTAGACATCTTGAAACATTTTCACAAAAATTTTCTTTTCATTTTTTAAATATTAGTTGTTTACACACACAATCCCATAATATATTTTTTAACGTTTCCCAATTATTTAGAAAAAACACGTATTTTATAATACTCTAACTCTCACTCACTCTAATATTTTTAATTTCATTGTCAAAACGAAATATTATAGGTACATTTCTTATGTATTGAGAGAATCGTAAAAGTACATTATTTCATGTTACCTAAACGAAGGTTGATGTGTTGTTTAATAATAAATAGGTATTATAACCACCGAGCCGGAAGAGGATATTAAAAATCAATACGACCTTAACGACTATTTTCTTTCAGTTATCAAAATACCTTGAAAGGCACTAAAAATATTTTATTCATATTCTTTCGCACGTAATTAAACAACTTTCAATTTTATTGCATATTTAAATTTAATTTAAATTTGCGTAAGCAATAAGTAGTTACCGAGATTTCATAAATATAACGCAACAAAGAGGAATTTATTATTTTAGAAAATGTCATTTTCTGTAACAATACCTTATTAATTAATTCAGGAGCTTACGAGATCAAATAATTTAAATCTTTACACCCATAAAATAATCACAAAGTGTTATAATAGTGAATGCACTGCCTAAGTCTGGAATGCACTAAGTGGGAGGCTTCGATTGAACTGGCAGCAAATCTCCGGGACGAGCTGCTCCGGGCCTGCGCAGGACGTCCGGGACATCGATACAGCCAGCCTTTCACCCAAATATAGAACACTCCGCGGACCGACTCTCACAACACACCTACAAACATCTTTGCAATAACTAGCTATTGATTTTGAATATCACCTATGGATTCCAATTATGGAGATATAAGCGCTTCGACAGCAACTCTAACATCATTCACATTTAAGTCTTTTCAACATTTTACATTAAAAATTTTGCTACAGACAAATTCAGTAAACTCCAGTACTCGTATGTTATAGGGCCGTTTAGACGAATGAGATACTGCGCATTGAACCAAGAAATCACATAGATTATTATTACGAGAGTGCATACACTCTAATTTTAGCCGACTAATCTATATGCATTTAAACAGATGTATTTGCAAGTGACATGCTTCGACTTGCAAAATTAGAAGTCGAGTGTCGCCTATTGGAATACGTGGCATGTGTACAGGAGACATCGTGAGTTCGCACATGGTCCCGCCGGCAAATCCGCGGCATCCATCTTGTGCGAAAACAGAATCAGCGAGTATATTAACGTCTACGAATTTTCGTTTCACATTTTTTTCGCTTAATATTAATAGCAAATTACAATAGAAACATTGACAATGACAAAACAAATTAAAAATGAACATTGTCATCGGTTTAAATTTAGAAAATATATTCATTATCCTACTATTAAAGAATAATTAAAATAACGCAAAGCGTAGAAATATGAGTTATGAAAAGAAGATGCGCAGAAATAAATATTTATTGACTTTGTTTTTTTACCTTTAAAACATGGCATATGTCTACATTTTCAATAAATATAAATAAGTTATGATTTATACACATTACTCATAAATGCCTTTACTTTGAATGAAATTACACACAAAAAACATGAAATTGCGTAATTAATATGGGCTACCGGTAAAGTTGTCGATTTTAAATTTGCAAAAAGTAATAATTATTGCGAATAAGTTATTGTTGCTTCTAAATTGTCTATTTATAATTAGTTTTAGCTTACCAAAAGTGATTTCTTCTATGAGAACAATTAATAACAAAGAAATACGTGAAGAGACTCACCTTTCGCAGCTGCAGTGACGAATTTTCTTAGCGATTTTCAAGCATGCGCTATGGCAGTTCACCCGGGAACTGCAATCAATAAAATCAAATGAATTCTTTATTTTATTTAGTTAGTAACATATTTTTTATAAATTTCTAAATTTACTCCTAAAATTATATTTCGGTTTTATACCAAATATTCTTTAAGTTAAAACTATTTCTTACATATATTTTTTTATAAATAGTTGTGTGTGGAAAAGCGGATGTTCCAATTTTCTTCCATTGTCCTAGAGTAAAAATTGTTATGGCCAGCACGTTCCCATATAAAAAGAACCACAGTGTAGGTAAAATTATTATTTAGTAATAAAATATTTTTTCGATATAACAATAAAAAATACTTTTAGTTCTTGGTTAAGTATTATTAAACTGTTGTGTAGGTAATTGGCGTTAAAAGAAAATAAAAATTATAATTAGCTAAGCCAAAACTGTGAGTAGGTACTCTACAAATCTACACACATTTTGTGCACACAAGGAACGGGACAGGACAGGACGAAGGACATCTTTTTCCACCAAATTAATTCGTTTACATTTATAGCATACTCGTATATAGCCTTGATTTAATTAAAAACATCGATAAAAATGTGTACCTCGAACCAAACGAGGGTCTTTTGTCCGTGTGCATTTGCCGTGGTTAGGGTTGCCAGATGGCCGCGAAATCCGGGATTGTCCCGGAATTTCTCGTCCCGTCCCGTATCCAGTAATTAAGCCTTGTTGTCCCAGAATCAGGCAACCTGGATGGATGACCTTTTTTAAGCTGAAATGGCACTTCTATGACAGGATAAAGAGGGTGTCGACCTTTTTTAGCTAGCTAATAATACAGCTACTGGTTGTCTAGAATTGTCCCGGATTTGATATGTCAACCAAAAACATATTTGCTTTGTTACTCATATAAATTACAAATGTTAGCAGCACAATATTATAAAAGCAGACAATAGACTTATTCGCGATTACCTTTTTCGCATTTGCACTATTCGAAGGCTAAAAAAAATATTGAAACTCATTTCCCAATTTGTTGGCTTAAAATTTTGATAGTCGCGGTCGCGTACTCACGGTAGAAATAGGTATAGGTACAACACATTCTCAGAGAAGGCAATTTTATATATTTTTTTTATGTGTAGGGTTAATAAGAAGTTTAAGGCGTTATACGCAGTTGGAATTATCAATGAACCAATTTTTACTTTTTTTTTGTATTTTTGGAATACACATATATTAGGGTAGGCATGTTATCTGAAAATTTAAAGCCAATCCGATATATAGTTTCAGAGACATACATGAATTTGTAAAACCATGTCAAAGCGTTAAAGAGCTGGTAGAATAAGAGCCTGTTTTTTTTAATCTTGGCCCGATATCTTGGACCAAGATCTGCCTCCGAATATCCGGATAAATGACCTTTTTTTAGCTAAAATGGCACTTCTATGATAGGGTAAAGAAGAATTGTCGACCTTTTTTTAGCTAAACAGGCACTTCTATGATAGAGTTCCGCCGCTATAATTTCGCCACTTTATAGTTCTAAAATTACCTAGATTTGTCCCGGATTTGATAAGTATTTGACTTATAATATTAGTGGGATAATTCTGGGTAGACACTTATGTCTATCTGGCAGCCCTAGGACCAACAGATGCATCCAGTATTTCAAAGTCACATTTAGTTATTATATCTAGATTATAATTATTAAGTTCATATAATGCGAGTTAAATAA
>DVVJ01001740.1:0-10771 GCA_018234505.1 Junonia neildi neildi
TCTATTTATTTTACGATTACCTTCTACTTTTTCTACATCATACCTACATTATACATACCTAGGTAGGTAGGTACCTATGTTTCTTTGTTGTTTATAGAAATTTAAACTAGAGAAACAGGCTGTTAACCAGTTAGGAAAAAACAAGACTAAAAGAGTTAAGAAGAGATCATTAGGTAATTAAGCAAATATAAAAAAAAATTCATGTAAAATTATAGATTATTAAATATTTTTAGAAAATCCTTTAGAATTTTCTTCAATAAGAACACGAGTTCAACAACTCAATAATATTTTATTGAAGTTTTAATTTCTCTACTTTTTATTACACACCGTTATGGTTTTGGCACTTCATGTAGGTATTTGGAAGATAACGGTCACACCTAAATACTACCTCCCAGCAGTGGAGCAGCGTGTTGGATTAGGTAAGCTGCATAACCTTCTCTTCAATAGGAGAAGTGGAAGAGTCATGCATTTGCACGAATGGGCCGGCTCGACCGGAGTGATAGGCCGTGGCCACACAGAAAACCGGCGTAAAATGACGCTTGCGTCGTGTTTCGACGCGCGAGTGAGGGTACCGGAGGCCCAATTCCCCACCCCTTCCCCATTAATTCTCCATCTATTCCCCATCCAATCCCCATTACCCTTAAAGGCCGGCAACGCATTTTGTAGCTCCTTTGGTGTTGCAAATGTCTATGGGCGACAACATTCACTTACCATCAGGTGATCTGTCAGCTCGTTTGCCGCCCTATCCCATAAAAAAAAGAAGAGTCCTATGCCCAGCAGTGGGACATTTACAAGCTGTTAGGTACCTTCTTTACTTTCTTTGCTAATATTCTTCTTCTTTTTTGTGTGATGATAACAATTTTCATATTTGAATTGATTAATTCAATTTATAAATTACTAAATCATTTTCACAAAAGTAGAGCTGCATTTATTGTTAAATCATACCTATTCTTTAAATTATATCCTATCTTTTAATTTTTAGAGGAATTATTAACGGGTAATCCACTCTGCCTACGCCAACTAACATGGTCAGTTTGCAATTCGAAATTGCTAAACCAACTTCGATAATTATTTTTTGCTATAGACGAATATGTCATATTTACCTTTCATAAGACCTCGGTGAAACATATACCTAGGTAGCTAACTGACATCCACGCAGGCAAAACCGCGCAAAAGTTCATTTCCTTATACAACTAGCTAATTCATAGCTAGTTAAAGAAGGAAATAAAGAAATTAAAAAACAGGTAGAGTTAAAAAGATTATAAATAGTAGAAGTAAAAAGTTGAAATTAGAAAAATAAATAGATAGATTTTGAATTCATAATTTAGCCAAGAGCCAATACCAAAAACTAAAACATTAATAAAACCATAGAGCAACATTTCCATTCAAGTCACACCATCCTCTACCATATGTTCTCGTTATCTGTAATCCAATACTCCGGCTCTATGGTAGGGGGCGGTGGGCGGGGCCAGCCGGGCCACGCCTCCCCACACCCACCGCGCCCTCTGATTGGTGGTCGTCACTGATGCGCATGAGCATTGAAACCGAACAAGCGTTGAAATTGATTCAATCGTGCTATTGAATTCATGGTCCGATGTGATAGACTAATTCTGCGTTTTTCGTATCACTTTCTAGAATGATTGATTGGTTTAAATAGACATATTACTCTCTCGCTATTTTTAACGTGACTTTTTAAAAGTACTTAATTAATATACGCGTTAATATTTTAAATGTATTTAAAGCTACCATTAATAGTGAAGGTTTTTTACTTGCCCACTGGTAAACGTTCATAATTTCTAAAATTTATTATAAGTTGCACAAATTTTTATACCAATGCAATAAATAAACATAGGTAAATAAAACTACGTTTAAATTACTTTGCAATTAAAAACTAAAGAAAATGTATAGAATTTTGCAGAAATTGGAGGACAAACAAATCAAATATTTATTTTTCTATAATCCGCGAAAACAGTATAAATCTATCTAGTATGATGTAGGTACACACAGACACTCTAGGTACGTTTCACTCCGACACCGGAGCATCCTCAGGAGATGTTACTTCTACAACGGTCAGTTGAGAAATCACTTCTCAACTTCTCAGCAAAGTACGCCTGATTCAATTAAATAAATGGAGGACAAAGATAAAGGTAATATGGCTTCTAAGCTTAAAAAGGTATCCACTTTAGTTTCAAATACCTAATTGTTATTGAACATTGTCTTTCTAATAAAAATCAGATAACCTGTAGGTAATGATGGAGTAAAAGAAAGTAAAATTCTTTCCATAATCACCTTAATATCCACCTACTTTCTTACCTACAAAACGATATGTAGACGATAACCATGAAAAAATACCTAAATCGTGGTTACCAACATAATAATAGTTTAATAATCCTAGGTGAATATCTATATCGAGCCTGACAGAAACTCCATCAAATTATTTACAAAACCTGCTAAACAACATACCTATATCATAGGTACAAGTCAACACTTCAAACTGCCTCCACCTATTATGTAACGGCTTCCTCCGACAACAAATACCTTTACCTACCTTTCCCACATTAGGTATCAACAAATCGACACGGGAAAAACATAGTTACTTTACGTTTACCACGTTTTTCTCCTATACAGTACAGTAACAATTTACTTGTAGTAGTAAGTTAATGAGGAGGGCGAGACCATTCTTCGCCCTCCTGAGACGTGCTCCGCCGGCCAAGAGCAGAGCAACGCACGGGAGGGGCAGCGGATGCGCCTGCGAAAGCAATCCTGCAACCTATTTCCGTGCTGATGGGGTTTTAGTGAGTGCAATCTCACATAACCCGACATCCTTCCCCAGGATTTGAGAACCTATACAGGGTCAATACATGTTATGTGTTTTATTTGAAACTGTTTGGACGAAATACGATTTCAACCGGATCAGTAGTTTAGCCTCTAGACAGTTTTTAAGTTTCAGCTCAGTTTTCACATACCTACCTAATGTATATATTCTAACAACGAATGCACCTAACTACTAGAAACATTGATGAAAAAATATTCACCGTTGCCACTTTGATAAAATACCCTACTCAAGGTATCTACTTTTCGTATAATATTTTTTTCGTATATTATTTTCGTATATTATTATGTTTCGTAGTATTTATTTTTCTACTGGTTCGAATTGTGTCTGAATAGGGAAAATACCTATACGTAGTTTCAATTAGTACCCATGATCCGCATTGACCATGTATATGAAGATAACCTATGAAGAAAAAAACAAAGCGGTATTTCAAATGTATAACAAGAATTCCATCAAACTAAACTTGTTAAACAACATATCGATTACCAGTCAATACTTCCAACAATCTATTGTGAAACGGCTTCCTCCGAACACAAACATCCCACATTATCGACAAATCGCTGGTCCCTACAATTGCTACAAATACATTTATTGACGTTAAGACACCGCCTAATGGACTTAGAACTAGTTCCGTTTAGTATTTATTGCTAGAACCTAGATTGAAGCTAAATCTTTCAGATAAATGCTATGTTTTATATAGACCAGTAGAGTGTTAAACTTGTTGTAAACGGATATTTCAATAGGTATAGAATTGTTTATTTTGTCAACGCGTGATTCCGCCGAACCTCTTTTGCTTGTCTTTTTCTTATTTGTGAATTTTTAAAGGTATTAAATATAGGGTTTAAGGATGCAAATAATACAGTTTTTGTTTTAATTTTTTGTGTTGATACGAAAAAGAACACAATATGTTGACAGTACGTAGATACCTACATAAGTCGGTAGGTAGGTACCTACATTTGTATATTACACGATGCAATAATCGTATCGCACATTGAAAAGAAAGGTTGCCGTCGCAAAAGAGCGAATATATCGATGACATAAATTGTCATCGCGATGATAATAAATAAATTATATAAATTGTTTAATTGATATAAAATATCTAGCTAATAAACAAAATTCATCTCCTTATTTATTAAAAAGAAGATGAATTTTGTTTATTTGAATGCTCTATTTAAGTATTTTTAAAAAATCTTACCCACTTAACTGTTCTTAACAAAAAATCTATGGCGGCCCTACAATGTAAGTACCTAACAATATGTACAAACCTACCTATACCTACTAATGAAAAAAATTAAGAGCATCTTTAAGTAAAATAAAAAAGTATGACCTGTATGATCATTTTCATCTCAATGAGTTCGATTTTCGAACAGTCTATTATAATAATATTTTATTTTGCAAACATTCACATACATATTTTATCAATTTTAATTTTTTTTTACATTCTTTGGCTATTCTTTAGGAGCAAAAAAATTATATTTCTGATACGTACCTTTAATACATTGGCACTACTTGACTAACACGAATTTGCCAGAATTTTACTTATATTACATGTCATTTTTCATTGGATCGAACTGGTTAAATCTAATAGGTTCTGGCCTTAATATACAGGTTGTGCCAAAAGTGTGGATCAAATCGAATAGGGGTGAAGGGGAGGTCATTTGCCATCTCCTGATCCCAAAAGTTGTAATCCATTTTTTGTAGTTTAAGAGTTATATCGATTTTAGTATTTTTGTTTTAAATTTTGCATAGAGTTCCACAAAAATGTTAATTAGGTATAAAACTTTTAAACTACAAAAAATCGAATTACAACTTTTGGGGTTAGGAGATGGCAAATGACCTCCCCTTCACCCCTGTTCGATTTGATCCACACTTTCTGGGACACCCTGTATAAAACTATATACAATTCATAGCTCATTGAAAAATATGACAGTATTTTGTAAATACATTTAATACTGTATTATTTTTCTTCTATAAATACACACACACAAGTATCCGGAATACTCTTGTTACGTATACAATTACATATGAATTAGAAATAAAATTCTTCTATTACCCATATAAAAATCTAAATAATACAATACTTGTTGACGTGTATCAGTTATTACATAATATTTTTATTCTCTTATAGAAATTACATCGTCAATGCTTCGCAAAGAATATGAGAATACTTATTAAGTACTTCTATTATATAAGCCTTCATTAATTCAAATAATAATCAAACAAAATTGAATATCAACAGATACATAAACAATACAATAAACATTTTGTGAAGTACATTGAAGAATCTTCCTTTAGTGTGTAATTTTATAACAATACGAAGAGCAATGAACATGAAGCTATTATTATATCTATGTCAGTATCAGTTGTGGCATTTTATTATGTTGAAGCTTTGCTATAACCCACTGGTTTCAGGTCGAATATGAACTAACGGTAGCAAATTTTCGCACAAAATTGACTGTAATAGATGAAGTAGAATAGTCGTGTAACTACAGGACGACTAAATGTCGTGAACCCAGGTTCTACGGGAGCTCCAGTGGTGTAGCTAGCATGGGTGACATTCGGAGCCGACTTATATTTTTGCACTCCTTCCATGACCGCGGAAGACCTTTGTTTTAGAAATCCGTCTAGTCAAATTTGCACCTGAGGCTAACTACGCCACTAGGAAGTCCCAAATAGAAAGACTTTTCTTTTCGCCGATAAAAATCGGCTTGAAAAATACGAGTCACACGAGACTCCATCGGATGAATTTGACACGTTGTTGGTACGTCACGTTGTCCCGCATGCTGTAATATGCCACTGATACATACTCGTAACTATTAAACAGGAAGTCCTGAAAAGTGTGAATGAAAAGGAATAGGAATATGGAAATCACCCACACTTATATTTATTGTATAATTATTTATCGGAGAGGTCGTATTTTAACCCTTTACGATGAATGTATAATTCCGATTTCTAATGGTATGAAAAAAAATAATATAAAGATATAATATTAGCATGCTTTCCCCTTACAGCAAAAGATAATGAAATGTATATTCCCGAAAGATCAACGTAAAATAATGCTCTTAACCCAACTAATAAAATAAACCTAAGGTTTAAGGTTTTTAACTGAATGTTGACATTAATTGAACAGTCTAATTGAGTGCATTTAACCATGCGCCTACGCCAGTAC
The DNA here is from genome assembly GCA_018234505.1 of Junonia neildi neildi. Taxonomy (NCBI): domain Eukaryota; kingdom Metazoa; phylum Arthropoda; class Insecta; order Lepidoptera; family Nymphalidae; genus Junonia; species Junonia neildi. Next base: position 6,003 of record DVVJ01001740.1, read on the forward strand.
CTTGAATAAAATAGTTTATATTCAATCCTAAGTTCCCGCAAACGGGATCGCAGACAATCCAGGACGTGATATATTTCCATTTCCTTAATAATGATCTCGCTCGCAGGGGGTATCGGTAGAAATATCTCTGAGTATTGAAACTCCTTGTGAAATAATACGAGTTCCATACCGAGTTCACCGAGCTACTTCGAGACCCATATATGGTACTGAACAATTTTGTACGAAAATCTATCTTACAATATCCTACCAAAGGTATAAAGGTATGTTATGTATTTTTCGGACAACAAATTCTACAAATCTTTCTAAATTATTAAATTAAATTTCAATGTATGCGTAGCTAAATTAGGCTCCCTTGGGTTTCACGAAAATTCTTTAATTAGAACTGACCCTCGGGATTTGACTATGGCATAAATTTTTTAATTAACATTATGAAACTTATTATATCATAATAATACATTTATTAGAGTGCTAATATAATATTTTAGTTAAAAGTATAAGTCAGCAATTTAGTTACCAATAGACATCATAATACGCAGTATTAAGACTTCACCCTTGCAAAATTTATTACTCTGAAAATTATGCGCAAATTATATTCTCCCTTAGCAGTCTACGAAATTCCTCTCATCATTAAAAACAGGTAATGTTTCCTGTAGTCTCCGCTACGTATTAGAATTCATTAAGTAAAGTCATTATTTCTTAAATACGGGTTGAGTTTTGGGTATAATTTTAGGGATCGGTGTTTTCGAATACACATTCTCAATCAGAAATAACTTTACCCAAATCAATAGCATAAGAGTTCGAAAGAAAAACTTCCTTAATGTTCTTTCAAAAGTATATTAAGTTATTGAAATGATCGTAATTAAGTTATGGTAACATGGAACAAGTATTTTGAACTTTTTTGGCTGAGCAGATTTGTGTTTAATCAAAAATATATCTTAAGTATCGTCTTGACGACAGAATTATAAGATTGCGTTAAGTTAAGAAGAGACGATGTGTTTCCATTAAAATGTGAAACAAAATGAAAATATAGATCTCCTGGCCAAGACAGCTACATTTATTAACTTCCTTTTGTACCTTTTACATACAAAAGTATTTAACCCGATTTTACCTCTAACACAACAGAAGGAGTATTCCTTCCAAATATGTTTCTAGCCATAACGGTTCCTAAGATATCACGATAAGTCACGAGTAAGTAAGTAAAGTAAACATGGGAAAAATCTTCAAAATATACTTACTTCAAAATACCTACTTAACTTACCTTTGTGTTATTTTAGTGAGCTAAACTATTATTATTTACTTGTACGAGAAATTGTGGATAATTTCCGGAAACCAATTTCTAACAATAAAAGCAATCAATATTAATGAATGAAATATCAATCTAAAACTGAAACGCACTTAAAGTTAATAAATTATTCTAGTTGTTTGAGATCCGATTGAATTCTCCGCTACTATTTTAATAATTGATAAACAGAAGGTAAAGATATTTCTAACGAGTATTTCAGCTTTATTGCAGATTCGAAAATTAATGAATATTTAGTTTGTTTTATTAGTTCAAAGCGTATGGCTCAACCCACGTTTCGCAACCTGTCAAATTAACATTTATGATTTCTAACCGCATCTTATAAGCCATGGGGTAAAATTATGAACCTTCTCTATAAATAGACTATCTAAAGTAAGATTTTAAATTAAAATTCACCTCTATCTTTATTAAAAACTACTGTCACCTTTCCAAAAAAAGTTTTGGTATACGTGAAGTAAAAATATTTCATTAAAAATTTGCTTTTTTAAAGTACATAGTTTTTTTTGCGTCCATCTCGTTTAATTACTACTGGGACTACATTTTCCGCTTTTGAGTGCGTCCGTGTCAACAGCGTTACATTACTTAATTGCTTCTCCATGAAAGAATATTTGTATTTGTTTATTGTATTTGTGTGCTAATACCTCGGTTCATTAAATTTTCTACAACAGATTTGCCAGGATTCAATTTCTCTCTTGCCAGTAAAATCATTGCTAAATATAAAATTACTAACATTCGTGTCAATTAAAGATACAAGACAAACTAATATTTACGTTACAAGGTATGCCTCACAACATACGCTCGTGATCTTCGCCCTAGCCTCAGGATTAGGATAGGCTCGAATATACATACATATACGATTTACACGATTTAGGTGAAGTGAATCAAAGTAGTTCACATAAATACTGATCACGAACGTAAGATATTTTTAAAATTACACATGTTTGTGATAGAGTTTTAGTAAAGAGACGTATGTCACAATACCACTAAAAATTCTTCGGAAAATAAGGCATTTTACGGTATTTTAAAATACACTTTTAATATAATTATATTATATTATAAATTAATTAAAATGTATTGTTAAAGACAGTCCAGAAGGGAATAATAATACAACAACTGTTCATTATACATGTCTCTATTTCCACCATTAATACAATAATCCATTATATTATATCCGCCTATCGCTATGTCCCCTCTCTTGACATTCACAACCGTTGCTAGGCAGCCACTAGCCAGTCGCCAGCCAGCATCTCGTATTCCAAAGAGTGCCGTTAACAATATATTAATATAAATAAAAAATAACCCAGAGCTTAAACCTCATGTCAACCTCAACCGAATTATTAGTATGGTATTAAAATAACAATTAATGTAAATACATATTAATTTATTTAAAAAGAAAACGTAATCATCGAATTTCATATTATTATTGATGAAATTTTCATGTTTGGAAATTTGTGTAAAGATGGTGATCGCCTCCGTGTTGCAGAAGTTTTCACTGGCGGGCGCGGAGGAGACGACGCCGCGCAGGTAGTAGCGGACTAGGCCAGACTCATCAGCAGGGAATGCGAGCCCACCTCCGTTGTCTCCACGGCATACCCCAGTGCCTGCAGACATCATACTGTTTGTGACGATAATTCCTAAAGCTTCAGACTTAAATTTGACAAGACATATCGAATGCAGTCTAAATGTTAATTTATAAAGACCACTGTTATCACTTTCACCTTACAATCTCGTAGAAATCATACATACCATTAGTAAAAGCAGCACAAATCTTGTCACCAGTTATGTGCTGACTGAAACTTGGCGGAGACATCCTAATGCATCGATCTGCATCGATGTACGATATTGCGACCACTTTCAGCAGTTTTGAAAGTTTTCCGTTATTGGAGCTGTAACCCCAACCGGCAACCTGTTTGTTGATATTAAAAAATAATTAGATGAACATTCAAGTGGTAACCGGAGCACTTGAAAACAGACTTTTATGTGTACCTAAACCTACTTATACACACATATACTACTTAGTATTGATCGAAATTGTATTCGTACTTGCCTATCTCGAATAGAGGGTTTCAATCCCATCTACATATATACTTGTGAATATGATTAATTAAATATCTACATTGACAGCCAATGAACTATTAAGATTTTATTTGTGAAAATGCTAATAAATATATATTCTAGCTTAAAATTATAATAAACAACGCCTGATTTTATAATTTAAAATTCCCTCTTGAGACTCATTAGTAGCCGATTATTTAGAATGCTTTTGAGATTACAAGAGTTTTGTTTTGTTTCAATTCGTCTCATGCTACTGGGAACGAAAACAACGAGAGCAGAACGGTAAAGCTGTTTCGGAAAATATTATTTTATACATATAATAACAAACTGTTACTACTCGCATTTAATTTACGTACTTTGTCACTGAGCATATTAAAAAGTTAATATTTTACCTTGCCCAAATTTCCATCCTTTAACTGTTCATTCTCTAAGTCTTGATTGAAATTGATGCATATGGGTCGGATGAATAGTTTATACGTAAATGGAGTTTGGACAACAATAACAGCAATGTCGCCTTGAAGGATACCGTCTGACCCATTATACTTATAGTTTGCTGGTATTAATATTTGGTTGACCTGGAAAACATGTAATAATAACTATTGAATATAAATCTTTAAACATGAAGATATTACCAACGGGTAATTGTAATCTATTCGTATACACTTATAATACTTTCCACATCTACATAAGTATCTGTACAATCTTTTTATACAGCTTTATATACAATATGCGTATCTTTAAAGTAGTTAATACATGTATATTAAAATAGGTCTGTTTGAATACCCTTAGCTCAGTATCTACTAGTCGCTTACTGTATTTAAATAATTATATAAAAAAATACGTTTTCTTTCAGTTTTTTGTTGTCGAACGAGCTATAACTTATATCCCGATTTTGTAAGTAAGTAAGTAAATTTTTATTTGGGACATAAATATTTGACAAACATTGAAGGCAAGAAACAAAATATAATAAGATAATATAAGTAGATGAGCAATATCACGTCAACGGGACCCCTCATTTACCACTTGGTCATGAAACTTTGATCTGATATGTTTTTTTAATAGTAGTTACTATAAGTAATTAATCCCTAGAATGATTTTGGAAAATTTTGTTTTTAACTATATATTTTTTGACAATGAACCTTTTGAGTACTTTTAATTAAAAAATTGATTAAAAATCAACCGTTGATGACAAATTAATGAAATTTTCAGGGTTTATTTATAAATTGTTATATTGTAATAAAATGTTAATAATTTAAAATTATTTGTTTATTTTCATATTTTAAATTGACTTTGAAATAAACAAATAAAAATTTCATGGCCTTCTCGGTACAACAATTGAGTCTGTCGTCATCAGTTATATGAGTAATTTATTTAAGATTAATATTATGAAAGAAAATTTCACTGCTCGTAATTA
>DVVJ01001741.1:0-10771 GCA_018234505.1 Junonia neildi neildi
GATAAACTTTTTTATTTATGGTTCTACGGCAAAAGTTATTGGACTAAAGTTGTAAATAATTTAATTAGAAACAAAAAATGTTAGCATGATTTTTTCATGAGACCAATAGTTTTGCAGGTAAACCGTAAAAACCGTTCCAAACTTTTTCCCAAGATGGCGGCTGTGAGACAAGGGTGACCCCACAAATTTGGTTTTAACCTAACACTGACCTAAAAAATAAAATTGCGTTCTCTAAAAAACGCAACCACAAATGCAACTTTTCAATGGACTATAGGTACAGTTTAACGTAAAATAGTTTTTGTGTGACTGCTCAATGTCTTTCGTTATTGGCAAATACCTTATGACATATTCATTATAAAGGCTCAAAACGGCTTTAACTTAGAGTAATTTAAAAAATGAACTTTGTCATTGACCCTGAAGAAATACCTAACCTTTATTTTGACATACCTTTATTTTTACCAGAAATAAAATTGATGAAAAAAAAACTTCTTGTTAATATGTCTTTTATTGTTAAATTTAACAAAATATAACATTATAAAACACTTAGCTTAGAACAATAAAAAACATAACATTGTTAACAGTGGTAGTAGTAGTCACAATAAAACAACATAACCGATTCTCTCGTTATCACGTAATTATATTACGCAAATGAAAGTGATAAACATTAAAAAGTATCATATTGTGGTACCACCATTTTACTATTACATTATTCATGCGAATTTATGACATCAAACGAATAATGAATAGTACAAGCAGAATTTAAATAGAAATGCATAACTAGAAAAAATCTAGCCTAGTGTATCGCACTTAATACATTTGTGGTATTTTTTTCAATAAGAAAAATAGTAGAAATTATTACTACAGTAAAACGTTAGATAAAGTTAAGATAATTGATAGTTTTGTCAATTATTCTTCGTCAGTAACATCAGGCTCCGCTTTTTCGTCTTCGCTGACTTCCACAGCTTCTTGGGATTCTGCGGGGGTCTCGGGAACAACTTCAGGGCTTGCGGGTTCTTCTACGATGGGTTCGGCTTCATCTGCTACTTCACTGTAACAGGTGAATTTAAATTAGCAATCATATTTGTAAATATTTGGAACAGGCTACGTCGCAGCGACTTTTTTTATTTCACGTCGTCGCATAAAAATATTGTTTACATCTTTTGCAAATGATATTTTAAAAGGGTTAGGTTTGGATATTGTGTTGCTTTCTAACTAAAATTATATTTACCTAGATTCAGTAGCGGCAACGTTGTCACCTGCAGAGCCACTGTGTGAAAGTTCTTCCAAACGAGCAGCTGCCAATTCCGATTCTTGTCTCGCAATTTCTGCTAATTCAGCAGCCTGTAGATCAACAAAATATGTTCAGTAATTTGCTCATTCTCTTATTTTTTACATATTCTCTAATAAATAAGTTTGTCATTCATACCTGTCTTGCAAGTTCTGCTTCGCGTTCTTCTTGTGCCTGACGTTCAAATTCTTCTAATTTCGCCAATTCTTCTTGTCTTCGCTGTTCAGCCAATCTTTCTTCTTCTAACCTGGCTTCTTCAGCTAATCTAGCTTCTTCTGCTAGTCTAGCTTCCTCAGCTAATCTGGCTTCTTCCGCTAAACGAGCTTCTTCGGCCAGACGAGCCTCTTCTGCTAAACGAGCCTCTTCAGCTAGTCTTGCCTCTTCTGCTTTACGCGCTTCCTCAGCTAATCTAGCTTCTTCAGCTAAACGTGCTTCTTCAGCTAGTCTGGCTTCTTCTGCCTTACGTGCTTCCTCAGCTTGCCTAGCTGCCTCCTCTGCAGCCCTTTTAGCTTCTTCTTCAGCCTTTTTAGCCTCTTCCTCGGCCTTTCTGGCTTCTTCTTCAGCTTTACGTTTTGCTTCTTCCGCTTTACGCGCCTCTTCTTCAGCTCGCTTCTTTTCAGCTGCTTCACGTTCAGCCTTAAAATAATAATTTATTAGTTATTATTTAAATTTACCTTCTTTTTAATACAAAAGCTTAAATTGAAATTGTGTATTATTTTACCTGCGCTTTGCGTTCAGCCTCACGTTTCGCTTCTTCTTTCAAAGCTCTGTAAAAATATTATAATTAATAACTATATCTATTTCTAATTTTAAGTTTTTGATTAATTATTAGGTATTTTTTTAAAGTCAGTCATATCAGTAAATTTATAGAAACTTACTTTTCTTCAGCAGCCCGAGCCTCTTCTTGCCTTTTTCTTTTGATTTCAGCTAGATCAGCCGCCGGTGTGAGGACCGGCTCAGCAGTTGTGGCCCGAAATCTTGCCTCACGCTCTGCCTTTGCCGCCTTCAGTTCTAGTTCAGGGTCTTCCATCTTCTGAGGCGCCTGGAACTTGCGGCTGGGCCTCCACGGGAGGAGTTTCACTGCATTTCGGTAAGTGGTCACGTGGTACCCATGATCATTGGTGAAATGAGTTGCTTTAGCAGCTGTCTGCAGTAGCTTGTCATTTTGCATCAATGATCACAAATGGATAGTAAGCGCAGCAGCACAGCTCGTAACGCTCTCAACGTAAGTGCCTTTAGCCATGATCCCGGCTTCCAAGCTTGATGGGTAATGTAAATCGCTGAGATGTTTTAATCTTTGATTTGTCTCATGCTATGAAACTTGTGAAAGCGTGTTCGGGCCGTGTGCAAATTACTAATTGAAGAAGTGGTTTGCATGATATGTGGATTTGAGGCTCTTAACATATAACATACCATCTATAATTCTGGGGAAAAATATGTACAATAATGAAGTAAATAAAAATATTATCTTATAATTTAATTTTTAATCTTGCCATCAACCATGTGTTAAGAAATAACAAGTTTATGTCTTACTAAATAAAGACACACATTCCTTATTTTAATGCGTGTATGTATATTTATATTGGTCAGTAAAGAAAGCGAAGCGTTATGCATAAGCCCGGGTACAAAGCATGATGGTTAGGGTATCTATCATGCAAACTAATTAAAACAACTAAGACTGGTAAAATATTTATTGTTAAACAAAATCAGTTCTGTGTTAAGTGAAAACGAGACGTCTCGATCACCGTGTCGCGGCGGACCGCACTACCACGACTACGACTAGAAGTGTACAATTAAAACGTTTTGTAAATGTATAACAAAAATAGATTTTAAACGTGTAAAAGTAATATTAAAATATATACGATCGATTAGTCGGGTCGTGTTATACCGAGATCAAGGACGCGAAGGGCGTACGCGGCGCGGGCGCAGGCCGAGGCCGTGCGTCCGCGCCGCGCCGCGTCGGCGGTGGGGGGGCGGAGCTACGCGCACTGCGCCGCTGTCGCCTTTTCCGGCGCATCATCCGCTGCAAGAGACACCACACCCAGTGTTAGACACTGATTTTTATACTCGTTTTTTAATTGCTCGTTTATACGACTACACTTCGAAGCTGTTAAGCGTAATTTAGAAACGTATGCGCCAATGAGGCCTCGTAACCCAATCTGGGGGATTATTTGTAAAATTGTCAGTCTTTTTGTCTTAGTCAGTATTATCCATTCGATTAGAGAATATAAACAAGAAGCCGGGTTTATTTTAACTTGACCGACTTGATTTTCTAATGTTAAGTTCTTGTGTCAGTTTTTACATTGTATGTTTGAAAACTATATTATGAGATTGACAGTGTAATCTATCTGAGACAGTGGGAGAGAACGTACTGTCGTACTGACAATAGCTTTTTGGATTAAATGTCCACAAATTATTCAAAGAAAAACGTTCTCTTTAATATTTTACATTCGCAACATCCAGATAGTTTTTTATTAGACGAATAGGACTGTAATTAGAATAATAATATTTTATTATATACAAAAATCGAGTCGTTTCGATTCAAAAGTTAGATGACTTTTTTACATCGTGAATACTACAATCAACAATGCATATTTACAACGAGTTACGAGGTTGCTCACTGCGCTCCATTTTACCATTTATCTTTTAATAATTATGCGGAGGGTAAGCGAGCGCTAGCGAGGCGTCTGTGACGTAGTACCTGCGGCCTTTTCAACGGCCAAACCCGCGGCCGCCAGTCTGTTCTTCGCGTAAAACGAGAGAAGGTTCACGTCGTCCCTGATGCTAAGTTCCTTGTAGAGAGGCCTGCGGTTGGAGAAGGCCTTTTTACCGGAATAGTGTACGCACGCGAGGTGGCCGCGTCCTGGCGAGCAACACCTCGGTTAACGGGGGCACACTGGGAAGAATTGTTAGATAGACCAAGGGTGGAAGAAAGGTACACAATTAAGTTCATACTGACAGGACTTTCACGGCAAGAATTTAAAGTTAAAGAATCTGCCTTTAGAAAAAAGAAAGTTATAATTATCTCAAATTCTCTGCAACGCCGTTTAATCCCATCTGGCTTGGTTCTTTAGTAAGATATTCATGTTATTTTCAAATATCGGAAGACCTTCGAAACTTTGGGGTACCTGTGAACTTCTTAGCTGGCTCTGTGTAGAACGAAATGTGTTGGATGTTGTCGGCGACGCTGCGCAAGGGCAACAGGAGTTTAGCGACATACGCGTCATTGCTGAAGCGGTAAGGCACCGGCTCTCCGTAAGAATACCTGCAAGCATTAATACGTTAAGAAAATATTACCACCTAAATGAAATCTGATACAGCTTGCCAATAATAAATACCAAAGACGTAATTACAAGCGGATGGGAAAGTAATAAAAAAGATAAGAACTGTAAGCAATAAACATTGGCATTTAAAATTGCTATAATTAAACCATCGACCGGTACAAGTTGTACGTCACCGCAGATAATCTTGGCTGAGAAACATACACCCACACTGGAAATATCTGCCAGTTTCCAAAGAACGATTCAAATAAAATCCTTTTATAAGTGAAGAGATCACTTCGTGTGAAGGTGTATTGTTTACACTACAGTGTTGCATTGCCAAAATCGTGTTCGACGCATGTTCGAAGGCAATGTCAATGCCGGAGCGTCTGATAGACTCATCAATGGGGCGGTTATTTTTAAATAATTACATCAGTTGCTGCCAGAAAAACCTCACAGACGACTACGTCAGGTGTTTCGGTTTCTATTATGCCGAAGAGATCTCTATTTGGCAAGTTACGCTACTACTCATATGCATTAAATCATATAGGTAGCTGCTATTTTCGACGTGGCTATTCATCAAATGTTCACATACCATGTATCTTATACGCAAATTATCTCTTAGGTTGAGAGAAAAATGATTGTTTATTTAATATGGAAATGCTTGAACTCACGAGTAGATAGTGTCAAGTGGTGCTACAGTTTTAGCGCGGGGCACCACAGATCGAGCGCGCTGCAACAGCGAGGCAGTGTCAGCACGGATGCGACGGGTTTCATCCTCGAAAAGCTGAAATTGACAAAAAAAAACACACGTATTATAATATAACAATGCTTGAGCTCTTAGACTCTGTAATGGTTAATAATAAATCAGTTAACAAGATGATATTTTAGCACAAGAACAAGTGTAAACAGGTCAAGAGCGTTCGAATTATTTTTGTCTTTCGGCGTGCAGAAATATAATCGCTATAATCTTGTTTTTGATATTAAATCTAGTAGCTTTTATTTATTCAAAGCTTTGAATGAATTTATCTTAAGTTTTCTCTTGAATTGATTTTAGTCCAAAAGTAATTGAAATTAGTGGACTCATATTAAGAAGAAACAAAATTCACGATTAAGCGAAGAATGTAGAAAACTAAATAATATCTTTGCCAGAACTACTTTGCTGTTAAAACATCTGAATATCCATAGCCCTGAAATTATCTCTGTTTTATAAATATCAATCATCAGCTTAACTTTGAACAGTAGGCCTGTCATCAGTGGCGTGTTGAAGTGCGATTTTTAAGAAATTATCAACTAGGGAGATTTAAAGAAGTCGGACATTTTTTGAATAATTTAATACACAAAATTGAATGACGAATTACCTACGTCTCATTTTACGTTCAGTGTTAGTCTATTTCTGATGAAACCGGATGCGTAGAAATAAATTGACAAAAAACTTTGGTAATCTAGAATTTTAACTAAAAAGTTTCAAGTAGGTACTGTTTTTTAACCCCCGACCAAAAAAGAGGAGTGGTGTATAAGTTGGACCGCTATGTTTGTCTGTGTGCCTGTGTAGCTGTGTGACTATGACCGTAGTTTCTAAATGGGTGAACCGATTTGGATCCTGTTTTATTTATCGGAAAGATTGTTGAAATAAAACTAATTTGAACGAATTAAAATCGCGTATATTAATGATTTTTATCATCCCGACGTTTCGAGCACTTTACAGCGTTCGTGGTCACGGGTAGACTCGGTCCAGCCGTTTCAAAATTATTTTGCAATATGTGGATGTAGCTTTTTCGGATGGACTTTTGATACTCAATTTTGAAACAGAAATCTTCAACCGATTGAGCTGAAATTTTGCATACATATTTAGTTTGGGTGACAATATACGATAAAATGCGTGACGTCATTCGTTCATTTCTACAATATGGGTATCAAATAAAAGGGATTGTTAAGGGTAACTCGAAAAATAATATGACGTCATACTAAATTCAAGATGGCAGACCATCCAAGCTAGCGGCATAGTAAATATTGATGCATTTCTACAATGTATCAAATGAAAGGGATTATTGAGAGTAACTCGAAAAATTATGTATGAACACGCGTGTGTGCGCTCATACGCTACAAATGCATTGCCAGCTCCGATTTTATCGTTAAATAAAGTAAATCGTTAAGTAAAATAGTATTTCAACAACTCACCCTAGTAGATTCGGATCTGTAGAAGTCGTCAATACCGGAGACGGCGGTGGCTGGACGGCGACGGTAAGCAATGCGGTCGAGTTCCTTCAAGATGACGGAAGGGCGGACGCGCACGCGCACGATGTGGTGCGGCGGCTCAGGGTACGTGACGAGTCGGGTAACAGTGCGAGTGGTCGGACGGTAAATCAGCTCAGCCTGGAAATTATAACACTGTAACACCAAGCCTACAAACGCTTTCTAGCTTTTAAAAAAAGATTCTACTCGAAGCGATGGTATCTTTTATGGATTATGAACTGAATGGCTCTAAATACTGTTTGAATAAATCAAAATTGACTTATGGATTTTTTGGTACAAGTTAAATTTTAGCAGAATTCTTGAGGAAAATTTTGTTATTTACATCGTAATGACCTAATGACCAAAATGCATTGGCAATGGGTTGCTTTTCGGAAGATTATTCGTAAAGCTGACCGGCAAGAGTAGCATGCAGTGCGTATAATGTATTTTGTACTTACATGTCTTAACTGTATTTGTATGTAGGCTATAAAAATGCATTTTTAGTTAGGTTCACTTCAATTGAAAATGTATAAGGTCAGTTTTCCAATAATATTAAAATTTAAAAGTTTCCAATAATATTGAGTGAAATAACGTAAGATATTTTTACGTAACCTTCTTCTTAATGGGAGGCCGTTGCCCAGGCCTCCAATATACAATGGGATATTTTCATGCTGTTGTTTTATACATTTTCAATTATTGTTTTTAATATTTTGAAATAGGCAGTAGGTAAAGGTTACCCTTAAAGTATTTTAGAGTAATAGCAATTTTGCATGTTGCAGATGTAATGGAGAATTGTGAATAGAATAAAGTCGATAGTAGTTTGTTGGTAAGTTTATTGACTACTTCGCGTAGTTTTATCTTGGACAGAGCGTAGATAGTCTAAGATTCAGCCATTCCCAGACGCTGAAATATTTTTATAGAACAGGTCCAGATTTTTTTTAATTCCTTCAAATTCTTAGATATGTATTAACTATTTACAATCTAGTCATTTCAGACGTTGGTAAGATTAGCAGTTTTTGACATAAAACATTCCTTCGCTTTTGAATGAACCAAAAGTATACACAGAAAATACTGATCCAGTGAGTTTGATACTAAGAAAATATTTGAAAATGTTTATAGCAGCATAGGTTTGTAGAAAACACGATATCAATAGACGAATGAGTCACGGGTTACTCGATTCGAGTCGGGATAAAATTAGATTAAAACGCAGCACGCGAACGAATCATGATATACTCGGCGAAATATTCCTATGTTTATTTGTTTTTTCTTTTTCACTAATATAAATATTTGGTACGCGTTAACCGGTGAATGATATAATCTGATTTGGACCGGATGAACCAGATTCAAAATATGGCTGACATGGGACTATTTTTAGTGCACTAGTATACCCATGGGCCTTATAGTAATATTTCGACTGTATATGCGAAATAGGCTGTCTGGCGCTTTGGGTTTCAAGACTCGCATAATTGATATGCCCGGGGCTCTTGAATGCAAAAATCATTATGATTGTTAATTTCCTTACTCTAAAATTTATATCCCAGTTCATAACCCTCTCAGAAAAGGTCTTTAAGTGGCGTCAAACAATAATAGAAACCGGTAAAAATTTAATCATTTCGTTTCCTAGCATTGGCATCATCACAACGAGAATCCTCTCAATTCATCTTCAAGTAGCTCATATTTCCTATCAAACTCACTTAGCTTCATATCTCGTTAATTCATAATAAACTATAAAGAAAAAATACCAAGGCGTAAAAATGTTTATTGTTTAGTTTTCGTAATGCGCAGCTGTTTTCACTTGGCCTTTGGTCCACTGCCAAAACCCATTCCCTTGATCAATTTCCAGTAATGCCGTTGTTCAGGGATTCGAGACATCCGGTCGATTATTTGCTTAAAACTATTTCGCGGCTAGACTTTGTTTATTTATTTTATTTTATAGGCAATTGATAAAATATGGTAAGGTCACGGCTAGCCTTCTTAAATCCACAGAGATTTACTTTATAATTATATTTTATATAAATATTTCGTTTTGTAAGGCATTATGGTCAATAATTATTATGCTGCCCTTTATAATGAATTTTAAGTAAAATACATTTATACATATTTAATTTCGATCGATTACAGTAAGAGTATTTTGTAATAGAGCTCATGGCTTTAGTTTGCTGAAGGTTTGGAATTGTTTGGAAATGCTCAATTAGCGTAGAGCCAGACACTATCACAGATCTTCGTGAAGTATTAAATATAGCAACGGTTTGTACAGTAAGTGAAAGAAAAAGAAGCCTTACTTTTCTCCCTAGTCCTTCTTTTTCTACCTCCCTTATTTCTTTATAATTTTTTTTTAGGCTAGCAACACTTTTGTGGCTGCGCAGGTGCTGCAAATGTCTATGAGTAGTGATCACTTAACGTTGGGTGACCCACTGGTTCGTTTGCTTTAGTTAATTTTAGTAATTCATATAAACATTTTTATTATTTTCCATATGTTACTTTCTTAATAAGTATTACGTCTACATAAAATAACAAATTACACGGCAATTATCGCTCTGGATATATTTGGAAACTCCGTTGTTTGGCGCGCTGCCACGAGTACAACACCGCCGTGCAGTAACACTCACGTTACGGCTATTTCGATGGACGCTAGAACTTTATTTGTATTGTTACGAAAAATGTTACGTTTTAAGATTTTGTATCGTGCAATTTGTGTATAAATTAGTAGGTCCTTCGTAGAGTAATAGTAAAGTTTTTTCCCAAAGGAGTAAATTATTTCATTACGTAAGACAGTTGAAATGTTAAGGATTTAAAAAAACAGAACTTTAACATTCACAAATTGTACGTGGTTTGTCTATAACCTTCTCAAAATTACCACGCACTTTGTACAGTACAGATGTACAGTTTACTCTTATAAAAAAACAGTATGTCTCTTAAGATTACTTCACCTTCCAATATATAAATTACCAGTTATTTACCACTTATAAAGACATTAAATCATTAAATATTTATCATATTTAACTTTTTAATCTTTTTTTAGTATAGTGTTTGCTTCCACTCGATATATTTTGGTCCTTCGAGCCGGACTTTTTAATTCACGTAATATTTTAGTAGCACAATAAATAAAATATACTTCATTAGCTACCTATTGAAAGGCGTTGCGAAAACATTTTTGAGTCGTGTGTTGGATACAAGATACTGATAAATGTTCTGTTTTTCGTGTCGATCGTGAAAAGATCCAAGTTATTTGAAATTATCCGAAAGAAACTCTATTGCCTCGTACTACTTATTAAAAACTAATCACGTTGCTAATAATAAATATATCACAATACTATTAATACCTGATAACTAATTCTCGTACAATCTGCACGTGGAGGTGTTGCAATAAATCATTGGCTGGTAACAAAACATTCATCAGACCGGTAGTGAAAACTATTACACGCGCCAAGTAATGCGTTATAGTGACGATTGATCTTGCCATTTGCCATTCAACCTGTATTATATGGAGGTAGTGGCTAATTAAGCCTGCGCAGAATCGGTGGCAAAATGCAGACCCAGTGGCACGAAAATGTGCGATATTAAATGACCAAACTTTAGGCCTAGGACCTATATGTCAAATCTTAAGCGTCTATTTTTCGCTTGGACACAATCAATCAAAATTCACTAATCCTTACGATCGAATTTTTGTGGGCACTAATGCTGGAGTTTGTAGCATTATTATTAACTCTTACTGGATTCTTTGGGCTTAATCAAACTTTGTATGAATTACTGGAGGTATTGATAATGAATAACGATACATCTACTATATTTGCAACACACAAGAGATTAGGCTACAGAGTCAATAGGCTCTAAGAAAATTTAGCGCCAGTAAATTTCTCCAACAAAATTGAAATTTTATTGGAAAAATTTAAATAGTAAGATAACTAATACAATTTTGGAAACATCAGCTTTAAACATCACGTTGTTTATAGTTTGTTTTTATTTTGATTTGGTGATTAGAGTCGGA
>DVVJ01001742.1:0-10770 GCA_018234505.1 Junonia neildi neildi
TGCCGTAACTGTGCTTTGTTACGCTAAGGCGGAGAGGCTGCTCATTTCGAAGCGCCGGAGACGTTCCAGGTGTAGTGGTTATTAAAAATATGTTTATACAAGTAGATGTTATCATTAAAAATTTACTTCTGAAGTAAGTTTAGAATATCTGTCAAATCACATTTTATACTGCCCAATTTCGATTACAACTGCCCACATAAAATTGCTCAATAACTATTTTTACTGCCACGATATTTATTTTGTTACCAATTTCAGTATTTTTACTACCCATTCATTCATTTTTTACTGACAAGTAATACTGCCGAAGTATTTTATAAACTTGCGTTTTGTATTTTTTTTACTCACCATAAGTAAATTTAAAACTTCTTCTTTAAATACATGCCTATTAAATAGGTTTACGATAATACAGAGACGCATCACGATATGTCTAGTATTCGTACCAATATAGCCTTAAAATTTTCAGACATATTCCTTCCCTAATCAAGAATTCTATTCATTTTATAAAATTAAATGGGACATAAACAGTAGAATTGGAGTGAGCAAGCCGCTAATTTGCCATTACGGTTACTGTTTGCGAAGTCAATTTACATGTACATTATTTTTTGTAGTATTATTTAATTTTCTCGTTACACTCGTTATTATAAACTAAATTGTATAATTCATACACGCTGCGTAACTACAAATATCAGTACCAAATTGATATTTTCCGTTATTTTTTGTTACTTAGCATCTCTGAGCTAAACCGCGTATAGGCGGACTAAGGACTATGAATCTTAAAAAAAAGGAATAAGATATTGCCACCTCATATTAAGTTTACACTGTTCTCTCTATTCAAGGCAAATCTGTAATTTAAACGCTTATGTGGAAATTTGCCTTTTTTCAAAATCGGTCTTGAAAGAGTAACAGTGGAATGTCTTGCCGGTTCTTCTCGGCTAGAAACAATATTACAACACACAAAACTGATGGTAGATTGAAAAAAACGTCCATGTAAATTAACGATTCAAAAGGGTTTATATAACTCATATTATTGACTCTGACTTTGAATACGAAGAGTTCCAGATGATTTTGAAATTATGTGAATAAAGTAAAGGTTATTTAATGAAGGTACATTGTTTGTTCACCAATCAGGGCTCGTATTCTCTATGTCACGATACGGAACGTGCCAAAACGGATAACGTCATATCGTGCCGCGTTAAACAATCTTACCATGGCACGTTTCGTTGTCTTAAAACGGTATTCTCTAAGCACACGTCTTAACAAAGTAAGGAATAGCATAGATAATGCTACTTGTGTCGTTTTAGAGAGGGTATGACCCGTTTCTATAAACTGTCTTTTAAAAAAGGTTCAATCACTTATTTGACAGCACGGAACGCGCCACGTAACGTGCCGTTTCGATTTCACAGTGTCATAGAGAATTCCGTTTTAATCCAATAACGTGTCTCGACTTCGAAAAATGTTTCGATTTGGCATAGAGAATAAGGGCCTAGTAGTGAAGCAGCGTGATAGATTACATTGATCTGCTCCTTAATTAGAGGAGATGTTTTTGAGAGAGATAGTGTCGAAGAGAGTGGGACATTTATAGGCTGTTTATTTACTTAATTAATATATTGTTTCAGAAATGTACCACAAGGAATTACGTAGTGATAGTACTAGAGAATATCTCATATCGTGTTGTAAACAAGTTTCAAACGAGAAATTGAGACTTGGAGATTTTAATGAGGAATACCTGGCTGGGACCTTTAGAAAGCTGCAAGTGGATTAGTCCATAGTTTTAAAATAATTTTATTCTATAAGTACAAACATGGCGCTCAAAAGAAATTTTAATTAACAATTGTAAATCTATACACATTTTTGTAAGAATCAATTTTGTATGTTTGTTTTGTATGTAAACATTCAAAATTATCGAATGATTGAATTTGATAAGAAAATGTTTGTACGAATATCGGTGTCAACAATTGTACAGTGCTATCGCGGTCTATTTTGAATCTTTTGAGAGGAATTTTTCCTCTAAAATTTATTGTTGCGTTACTTTGATTTCACAGCTTACCCTGATATTATCATCGATAGCTTAGAATCTGTAGTACTATTTAAAGAACAATGTGTCTAGTGCGAAGCCGTTAGAGTACTTTTACGCTACTGTACCGTTTAACGAGTAATGGAATAATTCACAAATTACACTCGATTTCATTACTTAACACTTGATTGTCATTGGTCGTTTATCTCTCAAATACCGACTCACTTATTATATTTATCCTCGTCGATAAAAGATATTGCTAATTCAATCCCATATTTTGTATTTAACTTACCGCAATCGAGAAGTGAGAAAAACTCGCACTACACACACTGATCTAATGAACGATGATTTGGTGACATGATCGTTAGTTAAAAATATATTTTAATTTCATTAACTTGTAAATTTAACGCGAGGGATTCAGTGTAAATGGGTTGGTATATGTGCGAAAAAATGCCGTAATATCGATTTAGTTTTAATATTTGCTTTTGAATTATACTTTGGTTACTTACTTTTGTATACAGAGTGTCCAAAAACCGAAATAGATAATTTTCATATTTAAATATTTTAGAAGAATGTTATCATGAAAGTTTTTAATAAAAGGGACATTTTTGACTTTGTCTTTTTTACCCGGGTAAAGTGAAGAATTCTTTTCAAAACTCTTACGAAAAACCTTTTAGCTTTATAACATTTTACATTTTCAGCAAATATTTTTTAAAATGCAATTTAAAAATTGAGCTACACACACAATTCAGTATTAGGTGTAGTATCTTTAATAGAGTTTAGTTTTTGCAAAAATGATAACATATCGAGTTATTTTTATTTGGCCATTCTCTATATAAAAACATTTTTAAATCTTGTTTATCTTGAATTTATAACCTTTTAAAATAAAATTGTTATAAGATGATATAGTAAATATATAATGTGTAATCAATCCTCAATTATTTTTCCACCTCAGAAATATTTATAGCTTATCATCAGATACAGGTGTCTCAAAAATCAAGATTTATTTTTTTATTAAATTTTACCTATTTCCGAAAGCAAGATAGTACCTCAACAATTTGTTTTTGTTATTTGGTCAATTATGGCCTGGTCTATAATCCAGTTCAAATTAATCATGGACTTTCGGAATATACAGGATATTACTAGTAATACCTGTATATTCCAGAGGAATATACTAGTAATTTATTGTATTGTACTTGATATATAAGTTAACCAATTCAAATAGTTATTAATACAATAATAAATTATATAAAAAAAGATTAACAGCTTTTCGTTTCATCCTTTGTATAGTATATTTAGAATATATTTTAGTTATATTTTAACTTATGACGATATCTCTAATACCATAGTATGGTATGGTACATGAAATTTGATCTTTCAAACAGTAAGAATTCTTCTAATGTGTACAGAGCACGCGGATTTTACTAAATCCTTCCATCCCGAATTGCTGAAATCTTCCTCCAAGGATAGAAAAAACGATGAATCACAATATAGTGACTCGTAACTGGAACCAGAACAATTTGACACTTGGAATTCAGCAGTAATTTTACTCCTGTGAAATAAGCGGAAGTGTTTTTTTCGCTTAATAAATAATACTTTTATTATTTAATTAAGTATGTTTTCATACAGAGTCAAATACAAGAATATATAAATTAAATTTAATTATTATACATACTATAAAGATTAAAATTGAAACGAATGTTTTGTATCTACAAAAGCATCGGTAGTTGGCGCGGGTTTTTTGTTTAAAATCTTAAGTTTTAAGAGAGAAATATTCAACCTTTTGTGATTTCACACTACAACAAATCCGGCGCCGACTCGTGACAACTGCATCACAACTAAAGGGCCCTTTGTCAATGTCGCGGGAAAACATTTCTTATTTCTTTTGCTTTATTATTATTTCTGATATATTCGTACTACGTAGACATTCGAAGGAAACTGTCAGTCTGTTTGTTATGTTTTAACTTAGATATACTAATAAAATATTAATGAATATCAGTATTGCCTTATAGACCAGTGCAAATAGGTTTTAAAAAAAGATAATTTATAGTAGAATGAAACAAATTTCAAATGGGAGAGAATACGACAAATATGGAAGGAAAAATGAATTACGGCGATTTAAGTTCGGGAAGTGGGAGGGTTTAAGACTAAGCGGTTTATCTTATAAAAAAACTCAAAATTGTAAGTACATTAGAGAAAATTTCGAATACATACATAACAAACAAGAAGCGCACAGACATTTTAAAAAATGCAGATATTTTGACACCAAATTTTTCGACTGAAAATCGGTCTTGGTTTTTCGATAGGTACTACGTGAAAACAACGTAAATAATTAAATTATTAAAATAAATACAATTACAGTAGATTTGGGACTTAAAGGGTAAGAAATTTCGTGAAGAATTGTTGTTGTTTTATAATAGATAAAAATAAAAAAACCAAAAACTTGCTTTTTGACTTTTTCATAAAAATTTTGAGATTATTTACAAAAAAGTGTAAATGCAAAAGTTTTAGGTCTTTTAATTATCTACAACTTTGCGATACAACATGTTTTCATAAAACTCGTAGTTTAGCCGAAAAACAAGATAAACCGCATTTTAGTCTTAAACCCTCCCCAGTCCCAGTTGCCGAACTCAAAACGCCCGCAATTTATTTTTCCATTCATATTTGTTATATTATCTACCATTTGGAACGGGTTTTATTCTACTATAATTTAATCGCTATTTCGTCAT
This sequence comes from Junonia neildi neildi, assembly GCA_018234505.1. Classification (NCBI taxonomy): domain Eukaryota; kingdom Metazoa; phylum Arthropoda; class Insecta; order Lepidoptera; family Nymphalidae; genus Junonia; species Junonia neildi. The sequence continues at coordinate 4,744 of DVVJ01001742.1, forward strand.
TTTAAACGGATCTACACTAGTCTAGTATTTAGGACTGCTTTTTGTAGCGATTAAAATAAACTTAAAGGACCGGCTCCTTTCTATGTCCAGTCCATTTGTAGGTCGTACGATCGATTCTGGGTTCCAGGTATCAATGTGGACTAAAGCATTCCCTACTTTGGAGAAGGACTGAATTTTGTAGTAATCATAGTAAATCTTAAAGGGGTTGCAGGAACGTTCAGTCTGTCTATAGAGTGAATGAATTTATCACTTCAGAGTTCTGGGAAGCCAATTTGTAGGGCCACTAAAGACGCTCCCTGTCCCTATAGATACGTCAAAAACGTCGTTAAGTGTGACAGTAACGGTATGACTCTTCGGGACATTTTCGATTTTGTTCGATATACATATTTTTTTTTCTACGATGATCGTGTACGGCATGTAGGGGATCGAACATTGGCCTCGTTTCAACCCACGTATAGATTTGGGCTGGTATTGCAAGGCGAATAAGTGTTTGTACAAGTGATGGATGTTTCTCAAGGGAACTATCTATAGCTACCGTATAATTATTCTAATGGCTGAGTCTGATTCTGTATAACAAATCGGAAAGCGAGCTCTCATCTCACTCCTAGCTTATTATTTGTAAACAAATAACTCATCAGGAACAAGGCAAATACCTATCTCATATTACGCACACGATGGTTATTTAATACTGAATAGATCAAAAGTTTAATTACCCGCTTATTCCCAGGAGCTGCATGTTAAACTTGAACAGCTACATCTAGTTAAGCAAAGCTAAGAACAGTTTCAGATTAGCGTATTTTTCATAGAAACGGTTATTTCGCGGTTATTAACGCTTAAAAAACTGGATGGCTACTCGAACTGGTATGTCGTGTCAGTATTAAAAAGAAATGTTATTACATCTCAGTTAGCGCTTATATGTACGTAAACGCTCGTAAGAATTGCTCGCCTATACGCGCTTACACGCGCTTCTACCGCTAGTCTAAAAGCGTCTTAGGGCGAAATTGATTTACAGGGCAACCATGCGACACGCATGTTAATAGCTTAATTAGAGTCATCGGTCAATGTTTGAGCGTTCATGTCATAACAGCTATTAATCAAGCTGTCTACGTATGACAACGTATATAACAGCTTAATTAGCACAGCACGATGAGCTGTTACTATTTAATTGCTGCGATTTCTCTTAAAATTAAAACACCTAGTACGAGATATTAAAGTTTTCTATAACGGCATTTTTCATCGGTATTCTTCTATAAGCAGCATCTCTAGCGAAATTTTTATAACAGGCGTTGTTAGTCAATGTTATGCAAAGTTAGTCAAAGAATACCATGCAATTTTTACATTATTGAAAACACTCAATATTCCTATTAAGGGTACTAGCAACAGAAAATTGTAAACATTTTTAACGACTTTTAGATAACTCAGAATTCAGAGACCAATGCGTAACTATTCATATTTTTTTATTTAGCTTTTTTATTTATACTATGTAGGTCTTGTTTTAAAGATACGTTATATGAGTAGACCGATTCAAACACGATGAATAAATTAAATTGAAAAACAAACAATTATTGTATTCGGTAGGTTGATAATTCTTCTCACAAATTAATTAATCGTAATTAAGTTTTTCATGAAACTTTAAAGACGTACAATTATTTAATTTAATTTAAACATTATAAATACACGGAACAACAAATACATTGTTAATACAAAAGACATTAAATGCAATTGGTAGTAGACGATTTAAAAATAATTCTGAGAAAGATCTTTTATATTTATAAAACATTTGCACCCATCGGACCTCAATGTAGGGTCTAGGATATTACAGCACCAATTTGTAACGACATATCCAACAGGTAAATAAAAATTCAAGAAGATCAATTACGATAGTGTGTAACATATACAAGTACCCAATATTGATGTTTCAATAATGCTGTTAAGATGTTGTTATCGTGACTTTATAAAATAAGGCTTCACGTTTACGATGCTTATTGTTTATTTATTATTTTCGTGTTATTCCACACGTGGGGAAATAGTATTGAACTTTATTTAGAGCTAGTGCACATTCCCCGGCAAGGCAGAAGTTTCGAACTCCGCTGTGTCGCTAATTTTTTATTTGATGTTAAAGTTTAATATTTACGATGCTTGTAAGTTGTTAATTGTTTAAAGAGCATATCCATACCTACTATAATTTTTTACCGTCAAACCAAAAATTCAGATACCTAGTTCGAAGCCACATCTCCTGTCAAGTCAAGGTCCTTATTCTCTATGCTTTGGCATTTTTGATTTGTCAAAACGTATTTCTATGTTGGATTGTTGAAACACTTAATTGCAAACCCTTAACCTCAAAACCGTATTCTCTATGACGTTACGTGGCGTGTTCCATGTTGTCAAATAAGTAATTAAGAAATTAATAAAAAATAAACCGGCAACCTTTTTTGAAAAAATGTTAATAGAAGCGGATCGTGCCATCTCCAAAAAGCATTATCTATGCTATTCCTTACGTTTGCAAGACGTGTGCTTACAAAATACCATTTTAAGAAGACGTAACGTGCTATGGTAAGATTGTTTGAGAAGCACGATATGACGTCATCCGTTTTGAGCACGTTACGTATCATAGAGAATACGGGCCCAGATGAGCTACGCGTCGTGTCACATTCGGTGTCAAAGTTCTTCACCTGATGATTTTTGTAGTCGGTCTAAGCGACCCTTATGCACACGCACATGTTTGTACTATTATATATTTGTAATAGGTATCATTATTAATTAAAATAAATTAATGCTAATAAATTCAATCGTTTGAAACTCACAAGACTCGAAAGCAATAGCTGTAATAAAAATATCAATAACAACCACCGTTTGAAATGCATTAAGTATAAATAGCTAATAAAATCACAATCCCTCTTAATGATAAAATTAACTTTGTCTGCGGTCAATGGCGAAGGGACAATAGAAGGCAGGGCTGGTCTGATCGTAATTCACAACTACCACGCCCAGCCGGTAGGGCCGATGCTATTTACTAAATAGATTTATATTATTGCCGATAAATATTTATTTATATAACTGATTAATGTTTTGTTTACGTTTAAACGAAAATAATGTTTATATCAAGACGTGTTTACCTGATTGCGTCAGAAATCGAAAAACAGCTCTCGTGGTATTTTTCGTGCGTATGTATGTATATGACTGTGTATGTCCAATTTTTTGGCACGCCCTACGGACCAAACCGCTGGACGGATTTTAACTTACGAGTGTATTTGTTAGAACTGTGGTAGTGATGTAGGCTATACACATTTTCAAAATGGCCGCTAAGGAAAAAGCGGGATTCGGGTTTGTCATTTTTTAACTTAATCTTTCAATATGGGTATCAAATGAAACTTTTACATACGTTCACGCAACACGTTTGTATTTTAAATAAATAAAATATCGGAACGATGTTTTCAATCGGGTTTTATTCCTCTTTTTTTTTAATGATTTGTTTACAAGTAGTTTTTCCAAGGTCATTATTTGTAATTAAGCAATTAGTACGTAAATGTATTGTAAAGTAGTCGTGGGAATACCTATTTTCTTCATATTGGAATGGCTCTTTTTTGTTGTCAAAAATATTGTTTATATGTTAGTAACTTAACTGTTACTAACTTGAGAAAAGCTAGGAACATAGTATAGATTAGTAATCAAATAGTTTCACAAGAATATATACATATATAAGAAAGAAAGAAAGAACACTTTTAAAGTATCTGTTATATGTATTTATCAAAATAAAATGTACAGTGAGCTTGTGATTCCATTATATTAAGGAAGACAACGTTTTAATGATACAAAATTACCTTCCATAAAAGAAGTCGTTAAATTATGCTTTACTTAAATATTTAATAACCCCTTTATATCGGATTTAATTGATCGTATGAAAAAAGGGTCGCTTTAATAATTATAATTTAATTTTAAGTGACCAATTTTGTGTATAAATGTTATTGTGTTTGTCTTTTTATCTAACATTACGAAGGTGAAAGTTTGTGAGTTTGAATGTTTGTTGCTCTTTTACAACAAACCGTCTGAACCGATTTGGCTACAATTTGAAATATTAATAGATTGGATTAGGCTATGACAAAAGCTATATTCTATTATGAAAATTCAGTTAAAAGTTTTCCAGTTTTCGAGAATTACATACTGTCACTACAAACGCGAGCGAAGTGAAAGGAAGCAGCTGTAGTAGTACTAGTAGTAGCGGTATTTTATAATTGATCTGATTTACGAAATTCTGAAAGCGATTTAGACAGAAAAACTATTTGCTCAATACTTATATAATACAATAATCATAATAAGATCGAGAGAGGGAGGGCAAAGGCAGATTATATGATACGCACTGCTGCAATAATCCTAACAAAAATCAAGACTTTATATTAATCACACAAAAATAACGGTAGGTAATATCTTACATACTGTAAAAAATACTATCAAAGAATAATTATGAGTTGAACAAAATCATACTTCGCATTTTTTGTGTTGACGAAACCACGTTTGACTGCATTCAATGTGCTTAATGCAAGTTTTTCTCACACTTTGATTACCGTAAAATAAACGCTACCTCAAGGTAATAAGAAAATTTTATATTGGATTCCTGAAAAGTATGAAACATAAGATGTGCCGTAGTAGGGTTGGCTATTATTTACCTGGACGAACGAGGGGTTGTCTGGTATAAAGAAGTATGTCGATGCCCGTCGATTTATAAGATTGGATAATAGAAAAATATATACATCAACTTTTGGTACGTTGACGTAAATGAGTATGATATTTTCCTACCTTTGATACCTGCCAGCAGTAAAATGGCTCCGCTTTACCATTAGCGCGCACATCTACTCTTAACCGTATGTTGTACTATCTATCCTAAAAATTTCAGCCTTGCTAAAATGACGTAGATCTGACACGACTGGGATCTCTCTCTATAAGTCCAGTAAAAATATATTATAACTTTGACTTGATTTTACGTGGGACTAAATTGGAGCCATCACATGTCAACTACGAGAAACAGAGTGAGCAATAGACAGACCACCGTCTAAGCCCATCAAGAAAACAAAATCGTATGTGATTTGTGGTTACTTACAGTAGCGTAGCTAGGACGGGAGGGGTAGACGGGGGCGGTCCGCCCCGGGCACAAAAATTTGTGTAAAAATGTATCTTTTATCAAGCCATTCGCTGTGTATCAAAAAAATATGCGAAGAGTAAGATGACAGGGGTGCGATAGAGAACAATTCTATGACCGATTTATATTACGAAATTGGAGTGAATAATAAAAAAAGTCCAATTAAATGAAACTCTCGTTACCGAATGTAACGTAATTTAAAATGTTAAAAACGAACCAAATGAGAGGAAATACGTAATTGTTAAATTCTTAAAGGATAGCAACAAGGAATAATGATTTTCCGGTTTCAGACACGGCTAAGGATATGTAATTATTTCGGAATATCTGTTAGTTTTGGATAATTGAAAAACCTGTCATAACATGTTTCATTTGTACTCCGCCATTATCCGAAATTATTCAAAACTTATATAGTGGATTCGGTTACGGATAGAGTTTCGGTTACGGTTTAGGAGCTCTTAACATCTTATGTAAATATATAAGTAGATGAAACAACTCTTAATGGGCTGATTACAATATTGTGACTTTATAAAATAACAACCTCTAACACCACAGGACAGTTGCAATTATTTTTTTTATAAGTTTAAATATTTTCATGTTAATTTGATTTAGTTAGCTAAAGCCCTTAATATTTTATAGTATACTCCTTACTCCTTGTTATATATATGCAAGTTGGGAGTTGGAAATATACAATAGAAGGATGCATAATGAATAGTTGTTGTATTATTATTCCCTTCTGAACTATCTTTAAGCTAATTGTAAGTTAAGCTAATGAGTGTAGATAATATTAAAAAAATGTGCCTTGTATTTATGTATGATTAAATTTAAAAAAAATATTATACAGGGTCAATACATGTTATGTGTTTTAATTGAAACTGTTTGAACGAAATACGATT